>CM076574.1:633968394-634033394 GCA_034641835.2 Pinus albicaulis | reverse complement strand
TTGTTACTACTGTTCTAGTGTAATATTTCAATTGTTGTGAATGTATTTTTAATTCTGTAATCTGTTTTAATTATGGTTACAGTAGTCTGCGTGTTTATGGATTTAAGCCTATGATCTACAGCAGGTCATGTGATTTTTCATGCATATATTGTGTTGTTATTCTTGAAATAACTAACGCCCTCAGGTTGATAATTTATGTGGAAAAAGGGTTGAATATTTTTCACATCTGGACACCAACATTTTGGCGCCGTTGTTAGGGAAGTCTAAGAGGTGCAAGAACAGGATCTGCAATTAATCTAAGGGTCGATCTCTAGTCTTGGGGAGGGAATTTATTGCCCTACTTCGATTCTTGAGCTGAGTGCTTTGTGTTTTATTTTCCTTATTTTTATTGTTTTCTTTAGAATTGATCCCTCGTCTTGGGGAGGGCATTTTACTACCCTGCCCTAAGTCCTAGGCATAGTTTTCATCTTTTTGCTTTTTGATTCTTTTCTAAAGGGCCAAATTCTTGTCCTGAGGAGGGTATTTGAGTACCCTACTTCAAGTCCCGAGCTTTGATTTTATTCTTTTATTTTATTGTCTGTTTGAACCTACTCTCTCATCTCGTGAAGGAAGCTATCTGTCCTAATCTAGGTCTGAAGCACTTTTGCTACTTTGATAAACCCTCTTGTCAAATTGTATGAACAAGGATCTGATTAAGAGGGGCTGAGGAATTCCTCCAAAGAAAGGAAAGGATCTAGGAACAAAGAAATATATTTAGGAGATCATTGAAAAATATAAATCTGAGGCATCATCTCGCACTGTTACCAGGGTAAGAATTCAGACGAAGTCCGAAGGGAAGTCTATGGAGAAGCTAGTGCCATCAATGGTACTAGAGGGAATTCTTTTGATGGCAGAAGAAATAATAAATAGGGTATCGGTGGAGGAGACATCCTTGCTGTCAGTGAAAGGGGAAGAAATTGCAGGTAGAGGATCAAAAGAAATGACAAATTATAATTGGGAAGAAGAACCTTGAAGAGGGTTTTCATCACCACGAGACCAAGGGAGTGCTCTAAAACCTCCTGCAATAAAATTAAGTAATTCTGATTTGGAGAGATAATTCCTGAAGGATTTTGCATCACCAAAGGACCAGTGGAGTGTGGTGAAACCTCCTAAAATTGAATCACTCCAAGTACCACCTGCAGAACCAGTTGAAATCCTGAGTGATTATTGGAGGGTATTTATGGCACTTGTAAGTTCTTCTATTGATTTTCCAATCGAAAACATTGTAGGTGATGCACCGATGAGACCCATCCCTTTAACATCTCTACCTAGTTTCCATGGGCTTTCTTCTGAATACCCTGATATTTTCCTCTTCAAATTTGACATAGTTTGTCGAGGATATGATTATATTGCTGAAGATCAGAAATTTAAAATATTTCCTGCTACATTAAAAGGGACAGCCCTGAGATAGTTCATGGGTTTAGGAGGGAGAATGATTACCTCATGGGAGGGGATGAAAGAAGCCTTATTGGAGAAATACCAAGACTACTATAAATCCCATGACATTAAAGAGGAAATATTTAAGTTTTCATAGAAAGAGGATGAAAACATGAAAGACTGTGTGGAAAAATTCAAATACATATTGCAGAGATCAGGCCATAGTGACCTGGATAAGGAAATTCTGAAGATCATTCTTCTCCAGGAACTTAGGGAAGATTCCCTGCAACTTCTGAACATAGTAGGAAAGGGGGAAATTTCAAAAGAATACTTCGACACTATCTGTGACTATTGCATTAAGTATTCACAGGGGGCTACAAAGAGTGGACAAGGAATTCATTCATCGAAGACTTCAGTGAAGGTGTTCCCCAATATGCACCTTTTTCAGCTATGTGGTCTAAATATTAGTATCCTCCTTGGCAAAAATGGGTTCCCAGGCTATTTTCAATCCTTCATGGAATCAGAACTGGAATGGACCATCTCCTACTGGTCAGTTTCCTCAATCTATGCCTCAAAAACAACTTCAGTTGCCCTCCAATGTACCTCCAGGGAACCCAGCCCTTAGACCCTAGCTTCCTATCCAGCCTAATCAGAATCTTAATAATAAAGGGGTCCAACAAATAAATACTCTTAACCTTCCATCTTATAGTGTTTCTACCGCAAGACTTAATGAGATACGATCTGGGTGGGTACTAAATTCTCCCACTTCACCTATTATTATAGAACATATTGACAGTGAAGATACAAAACCAGAACAGAGGAAAGTTTTGGATAAATCAAACCAAAACATAATGAACCAGACACCTCCCCAATATGTTCCTAATCAAGTTCATTCAACCTCTCCTCCATATCCTGAAAGACTGACCTTGAATAAACCAAACCCTCAAGCAAAATTTGATTTCCTAGGGGAATTGAAAAATCCCTTTGTTAGATTACCTCTGCTACAGGTTATGAGGGATGTACCTATATATACAAAAAATCTCAAAGAGTACTGCTCTAAGAAACCAAGGAAGAAACCTAAGGATCCATTAACCATTCATGTGATGGGCAGATTATCTGACATCATGTTATGAAAGATCATGCCAGTAAAATATCGAGACCCAAGAAACCCGATTATCACAGTTCAGATCAATGGGGTTGAAATCCCAAATGTACTGGTAGATTTGGGAGCTGCCATCAACATTATCACCTCTGAAACAATGAACACATTAGGTCTTAGATACATTAAACCAACCCCTAATATTCTGGAACTAGCAGATAGGTCTAAAATTAAACCAGTAGGGAAATTGGAAGATGTGATTATTTTAGTAAATTCATGGCATTATGCTGTGGACAACCTTGTATTACAGACTCGATCTTCAGTTGGTGGTCATCCATTGATCCTTGGAAGACCTTGGCTCGAACTGCTGACGCCTACATAAGGTGTCGACTTGGGCATATGATCATATCAAATGGAAAAATTACAAATAAACTTACTCTTTACCCTACTGTGGAACCTAGCCCATCTGAAAAATTATCAACCAGTCAGAAACCTCTACCAATAGAAGAGCCTGAACCTGAAAATGGAGAAGTTAGACCAATCCTTACTATTGGGCAGGCCCTTCAATTTAAAACAGAAACTGAGGATGATGCCATTAACATTTTTATTAATGATCCCAGTTTTGTTTCCAATTCAGCTCATCAAATTTTAGAATCTACTATGAGTTGTGAAACACAGGAAAACATTGAACCAGAAGATGAAATTGAAGACATTCCTGTAACCTCATCCCATGATAGTATTCCAATTGAGATTGAACCAAGAAAAACACTTAATATCAATCCAAATCTATCTGAATCCCAGACAAAACAGCTTTTGAAATTCCTTCAAGATCATCAGGAAGATTTTTCCTGGGATTATACCGGTATGAAGGCGATCCTTACTAACTTATGTACTCATCATATTTATATTAAGGAATATTGACGCCCTATGAGACAGCCCCAATGGAGAATGAGCCCTGCTCTCAAGAACATTGTTAAAGAAGAATTACAAAAATTATTGGATGTAGGATTCATTTACCTCATCTCAGATAGCCAATGGGTATCTCCGCTAGTGATTGTTCCTAGAAAGAATGTTAAATGGTGGATCTGTATAAATTACAGGGAGCTAAATATGGAAACTCAAAAATACCATTTCCCTTTTCCATTCATTTACCAAGTCATAGATAACCTGGCTGGGAAGAAGCTATTTTCCTTCATAAATGGATTCAGTGGATATAACCATATCCAAATAGCCCTAGAAGACCAGGATAAAACCACTTTCACATGCCCATGGTGAACCTTTGCATACAGGGTCCTCCCATTTGGCCTGTGTAATTCCCCTGCCACCTTCCAGAGGGAAATTCTGGGAATATTTTATGATTTAGTCGATAATAGTGTTGAAATCTATATGGATGATTTTAATCCATATGGAAACTCATTTGAGGAAGGATTGGAAAATATGGAGAAAGTACTCAAAAGATGTAAGCAGACCCATGTATCTATGAGTACAGTCAAATGCCATATGATGAGAGAAGAAGGAATAGTATTGAGACATTTTCTCTTAGCTACTGGAATTTGAGTTGATCCGACTAAAGTAGAGGTAATATTATACTTCCCGGTACCCAAAACACCCACATAGGTAAGTAGATTTATTGGTTGTGCTGGTTATTACAAACAATTGATAGAAAATTCTTCTAAAATAGCACATCCACCTTTTCAATTGCTAACAAAAGATGCAAAATTCTTGTTGACTGAAGACTGTGAGACAACTTTCACGAAAATTAGGGGGTTGGTTTGTAAGGCTCGAATCCTTTGAGGAACTAATTGAGCATTACCTTTTCACATACATTCTGATGCTTCTTAGACAATAGTAAGAGCTATTTTAGGATAGCAAGTAGACAAAACACCATATGGAATTTATTATGTCAACAAGAATTTAATTCCTGCTGAATTGAATTATACGGTGATGGAAAAATAATTCTTGGTTGTCATTTCTGTTGTCAATAAATTTCAGCATTACATCACTGGGTATCCTACTTTTGATAGCAGCCCAAGCTTCTAAACCCACATACTCAATTATGATGCATATAAAAATGCAAGTCAATTTAAAACCCCAAATAATCTCATATTGGGAAAACTCAATAATGCGGAAGCTTTCCTTATTTTAGAATCTTCAAAGAATATTTCTTCACTTTTAAATCGTGGCTATAAAAACTCACAATACAAACTCCATATGTGAAGTTTGTTCCCCCTTAATACCACTCTCGACTCTTAATCAAAGTTTGAACTCCTTTATACCCTAAGGTTATAGATCATGTGCTAAAACCCATCTCATGAAGATTTGAATCAATTAAACTCATAATATAAAGTTTGAATCATTTTTTATTAAAACAAAACACAACTCTTCGGTCCACACACACATCATATATATGTGCCAATGCATTACCAACCTACCACATATCCACACCATTCAAATATTTCATTTGATTAAATCTCGACTTCGGTTAAACCAAATCTCTACATACATTCAACCCCATGCAGACATTTCATACCATTCAAAAGTTGGAATCCATTTAACGTTTAAATGCCAAATAAATCATATCAACATTTATGACCATACCTTGGATTATAACCCACGCGTCTATCCATGCGTACTTCGTTGGATCTTCGTTGATCACAATCAGACGATAATTGCACAACATTAAGCTTGGTGAATTAATGCTCCAAAGTCACGCAAAATGGGTTGTATTTAAATACCACCTTACCACATGTCAATTGGTGACCACTATCGAGTGATTTTCTTAAATACCATTACCACTCAAAACTCTGAATGAAAAACATATGTTGTTTTCTCAAGACCGCTTTCTTCACACCTCTAAGCCATCGTGTATGCATTCACTTGAATCGGGTTTCTGAATGTAAATAAGGTTCCATTCCTTTGGCCGATCCAGCACCATTACTTTACCCTTCACTACAACGCTGCCATCATTCTGATTTACTATTTTCTTACGGTTCCACTTCTAACTCTGCGCCTTCATTCCACATGGGATCTCTACACTTAACAATCCATCGTTGTGCCATTACTATTCTTCACATAATGGGTGAATCCTTTAAACAATCTGTTGATTTCTTTCGTTGCGCTGTGACTTCATTCATGCTTCGACATGAATGTCGTTCCAAATCCCATGCTCCAACGCATCATTCTACCTCTTTTTAACTCTTGGCTCAAACCAGATATAAGAATCAGAACCTTAAAAATCATTTGCGTAAAACAAAAGCCTTTCCACTATGCCTTTGATCTCCACTTTCACTAATTGGGTTTCTAAACATGACCAGGGTTTCAACAAACCTTCATTACTGTCTAGCATTCACTATCTATGGTTATAATCCAACTTTATAAATACAATAACCTCAAACGATTTCAAGCCCTGGGCCTCTATTTCACTGTGTATTCACAACAGTATTCCAATTCCTCCTTGGAATAGCTTATATGATGTAAACTCCAATGGGAGATACATCCGGAAAACTGTTACCTCAAATTAAAAGTCTATGGCAATTTATTTTAGTAACATCGATGCAACTGTGATCGATGCTAATTTGATAAATCAATATAAATCACACAGAGTGCAATCGTCAAACCCAACTCCATTCACACGCCATATAACTCAAAGATAAAATATAAACTCAGAAATGATTTCACTGCATTAACACATAGTAATTACATAGGAATTCTTCCTCTTTGGCCTGATTTTCAATCAGTGACCCTCTTCCTCTAATTTTCCAAAGGCTTACAATCAAAACCCTACTTCTACCTTGAAGTCTCTTTTCAAATCTATCCTTTTATGCCTTTGAGGCTTACATTTGATACACAAAGGTCTTGAAACTATTTTTGTTTTCAGTTCCTGTATTGTCTCAACAAAATTCTAAAATTAGTATTTAATCCCTAAAATCACTATTTAATCCCTAAGGATCCTCTTTCACCACAAAATCATGAAACCAACTTTAATTTAGGATTTACATTAATTCCCAAATCTCTCAATCTCTATGCACTCCTAATTCTCTTATGTTCTCCAACATTCGAGAACATTTACAATTTCCTCACAATATTTAATTAATTCTTATTAAAAGTCACTGAAATCATTCATAAAAATCCAACTCCCTTGAAAACATAAAACTCCTAAGTCTATTAAAATACAAGGAATTTTCTTTAGCATAATGCCCCTGCATCAAACTCCCAAGGTCAAAAATATTCATGATCTCCTGATCATGTGATTTGAAATCTTTGCCTCCTAGATCCCATATTCTGTTTTGTTGCTGTCCATAAGTTGCATTATTCATGAGCTACACTTTTCCAGGTTTCCATATCTTATTCCACAACTTGCCACTTGCTATGCTTTCACATTCTGTTCTTTTTTTATTTTGCTGAAATTTCTTTGCTTTCTCGTTGTTGTTTGCTTCTTCTGAGACACCTTCATCATCAACCTCCTTATGATTTCAATCTCTATGTCTAGCTTATCTCCTGTCTGGAAATTACTCTGCCTGCTGCTGCTTTGAATTTTAGTTGTTGTAGATGCTTTCGCTTTTGTTACTTCCTTCAATATTGTTGCTGTTGTAGCCACCATAGATGTTGTTGTTGCCAATGTTGCCTCCTCCCAAACTTCCTGAATATATATTAAGATATCTCCCTTTGCAACATTCTTCTTCTGCTCATCACCTGCAAATTCACTTTCAAAAAATGAATTATCATTTGATTCTTTAACTGCAGTAACATACTCATTCATTCTCTTTTCTATACTAGTAATCATAGTCAATTTTGAAAAACTAGTATTTTCTCCTGCTTCTTTCACAAATTCAGGCATCTTCACTTCAGTGTCTACAATTCCTTTCTCTTGTTCAAATGTTTCCAGCAGACATTTCAGCCATTCCCTATGTAATTTTTTCATATCAAACACATCATCAATATGCTGCAATTCAGTTTCAGCATAACCCTCTTCTTCCTTGACAATATTTAGTAATCATCCATCACCTCCTTGATTGATTCTGGCAATCAAATCAACTTCTTCAAACATTGTATCTTCATCCTTTATCAGAATAGAATTCTGATTTTCCATCACTGTGTCAGTTCTAAACATCTGTCCCACAGTCTTCTCTTGACTAATCAGACAAGCCAGCTCCTCCTTATCATCAACAGTAACAAGTTCCTTCATGACTATTTCACTTTCCTTGGAATTTATGAATTCCTTCTCTTGCAACATCTCATCTTCATTCAAGACAAATCCAAGAGATGGATTTTCTTCTGCAATACCTGTAAACACAATCAAATTGTCAATTTCAAAATTACAAGACCCAATGGTCTCAATTGATGATCCAGTCACCAAATCTTCTTTTTGCAGCTCAAAGTCTCTTTCAAGACTCATAAAATCTTCATTGTCTTTCTTCTCGGCTTCTAAAGTCGACTCCATTGTGCCAATCACCATAATAGAATGATGATCCTCCACTATGTTTTCAGCTAACATAGTTTCCTTCTCATTAAATTTTCTGACATTTTCCATTTGTTGTCCTTCTTTGCATGCATAATTAACCCATGAATTATCAGTATTAAAAATACAAGGTTCCAATGTCTCTTCCTCCTCTGACAACATATCAGTATGTTTTTCTGAGTTTTCTTCCAAATACTTTGTCAGCACATCAATATGCTGATTTCCATTCTCCATGAGATTGTCAGCTAGTCTCTCCTTCTTTCCATCATTCGTTTCATGAATGTTTCCCGGCACTGGCTCACAATAATGAAATTATCTCTCTGCAATTTCCCTTTTGACTGTAATTCATCAAAATTTTCCTGTCTTGCTTCTTCAGCAATTTATCCTGTGTATCGATCCTCTGCTTTTCCAATTCTCTTCTCTGAAGATCTAATTTTCTATATATTTAAACAATTTCAATTGGAGTAGATTTTTGAAACTTTACATGACTTTCCATACCTTCAATTGTCCTTGACCAATCATCAAATGGTCTTTCTTCCTATGTTTCAATATTCTACTGAATATTCTCATTAGACCCCTCTATCTCCATTTCTTTCTGAGATCTTGCTATCTCAACATTGATTTGAACAGATTTCAGATTCAATTCTCTCTCCTTAGCAAAATTTGAAGCTTTTTCATCATCCTGTGATGTACCCATAATCATACACAACTCATTATTTAAAAAAAAAAAAGACTTTTCAGTATTATTTGCTTCTTCAAGCATTTCTCCTTGAACAAATTTGCATGTGGAATCCTCAAATTCCATCTTTGACTCAAAAAATATGAGTTCTTCCTTCAATAAGGAAATATCCTTCTGCCTCCACTTCATTTGCAATGGTTGCCAAATTACTCTCTTTCCCTTCAGTGGAAAGATCCATCCTCCTCTCCAGTTTTCCTCTTCTTGCAGCCATTCCTTTAGTACCTCTAGTTGTACTTTCATCACTGCAATTTACATTTCTCTATCCTTCATCTTATCTCTGTGGCATTCTTTATAACCTCTTCTCTGATCCTCCATAATCATCTTCTCCATGAGCTCCTCACTCACTCAACATGAATTTCATTCCAAATCCCATGCTGCAACGCATCATTCTACCTCGTTTTAACACTTGGCTCCAACCATATATAAGAATCGGAACCTTAACAATAATTTGCATAAAATAAAAGCTTTCCACTATGCCTTTTATCTCTACTTTCACTAATCGGGTTTCTAAACACGACCAGGGTTTAATCAAACCTTCATTACTCTCTAGCATTCACTATCTGTGGTTATAATCCAACTTTATAAATACAATAACCTCAAACGATTTCAAGCCCCTAGCCTCTATTTCACTGTGTATTCACAACAGTACTCCAATTCCTCCTTGGAATAGCTTATACGATGTAAACTCCAATGTGAGATACATCCGGCAAACTGTCACCTAAAATAAAGTCTATGGCAATTTATTTCAATAGCATCGATCCAACTGTGATCGATGCTAATTTGTTAAATCATTATAAATCACACAGAGTGCAATCCTCAAACCCAAATCCATTCACACGCCATATAAATCAAAGATAAAATATAAACTCAGAAATGAGTTGACTACATTAACACACAGTAATTACATATGAATTCTTCCTCTCTGGCCTGATATTCAATCAGTGGCCTTCTTCCTCTAATTTCCTGAAGGCTTACAATCAAAACCCTACTTCTACCTGGAAGCCTCTTTTCAAATCTGTCCTTTTATGCCTTTGAGGCTTACATTTTATACAAAAAGGTCTTGAAACTATTTTTGTTTTCAGTTCCTGTATTGTCTTAACAAAATCCTAAAATCACTATTTAATCCCTAAGGATCCTCTTTCACCACAAAATCATGAAACCAGCTCTAATTTATGATTTACATTAATTCCTAAATCTCTCAATCTCTATGCACTCCTAATTCTCTCATGTTCTCCAACATTCGAGAAAATTTACAATTTTCTCACAATATTTAGTTAATTCTTATTAAAAATCACTCAAATCATTCTTAAAAATCCAACTCCCTTGAAAAAATAAAACTCCTAAGTCTAATAAAATACAAAGAATTTTCTTTAGCCTAACGCCCCTGCATCAACTTTTGTACATACTGATCACGCAACAATCAGGTATTTGATGAATAAATCTATTACAAATGGACGTGTTACAAGATGGTTGCTATTGCTTCAAGAATTTGATATCAAAATATTATATAAACTAGGAAAAGATAACATAGTTGCTGATTTTCTATCTATAATATATAACAATGACGAATGCACACCTATAGAAGATAATTTTCCCAATGAACATATTTTTGTAGTTTCTACTAAAACTTCATGGTATGCAGATATTGCTAAATATATTGCTACAGGGAAAGTGCCTCCTCATTTGTCATACAGGGAACAACAAAAAATTATTCATCACAGTGCCCAATATTCTTGAATGGCAGGGTACCTTTTTCATACAGGAGCTGGCAAGAAGATTTGGCGTTGTGTATCTAAGGATGATATTTATGAAGTATTGAAGGCTGCCCATGATGACCCTTGTGGATGGCATTTTTAACACAAAAGAACAAGCCATAAGGTGCTACAAATGGGATATTACTAGCCTTCTATATTTCAGGATGCACGAAATTATGTTAGGAGGTGTGATAGTTGCTAATGTATGGGACGGCCTAGTCGAGCTGATGAAATTCTTTTGCAGGCACAAGTAGTCCTCGAACCTTTTGAAAAATGGTCTATTGACTTCGTTGGACCCTTTAACCGACCCTCCCAGCAAAAGGTCCACATCTTGGTCTGTACTAATTACGTGAATAAGTGGGTAGAAGCCAAAGATATTTTTAAGGCAACAAAGTAGGTGGTCCTAGATTTTATATTTGAAGAAATTTTTTCTCATTATGGTACTCCAAGAGAGATTGTTTCAGATGCAGGAGCACAATTCACATCACACATGATAAAAAATCTTATGCAGAAATATGGGGTCAAGCACAAGGTGATGAATCCATACCACCCCAGGAGAATGGACAAGTGGAAAGCAGAAATAAGACATTGGAAGATATCGTGACAAAAACTGTGGCATACCATCGTCAGGATTGGGCTCAGAAGCTTCCTGAAGCTCTCTGGGCGTACAGAACAACATGGCGAAATACAACTTAGTTTTCACCATTCGAGTTGGTTTATGGGAAATAAACATTTTTTCCAATATAATTTGAAATTAGCATGCTCATAACAGCTCTTGAAGTTGGTCTGGATCTATCATATGCCCAGAAACACCGACTAGCCCAGCTCAATGAACTAGATGAAATCCATTCAATGGTTATCCAGAGAATTACTTCCATTTAGCAGTAGAGAATGAAATGGAATGATAAGTTTATTAAGAATAAGGTGTTTGAGAGGGGAGATTGGGCACTATTCTATGACTCTCGCTTTAAAGATTTTAAGGGGAAGCTTTGCACTCGCTGGATGGGACCTTACGAGGTGGATGCTATATTTGATAATGGAACAGTCAGGCTAGTCACAATTGATGATACAGGTGCTTCATTCATAGCCAATGGACATCGCCTGATATTATACCACTGCCCAACCTCTAAGGATGCTTTGATCAAACACCTCTCTGAGAAATCTAGTTTTAAGGTTATCAACACAAAGAACTCTTCCTCTGCATCCTTGCCCAAAAATAAATAAAAATAAATAATATATATATATATATATATATATATATATATATATATATATATATATATATATATATATATATATCTATGTGTGTGTGTGTGTGTGTGTGTGTGTAATAATAATGAAAGAATAAAGAATTATATTGTTACTATTTATCTTGTTGTATTTTTGCAGGAGTTACTACTAAGGAGTAAAAATCGAGGAAAACTTTTCCAAGTATCGATTGCTGCTACTCATGGTGTTGTTACTTGGTTGTTGCTGCTCATGATGTTGTTACTCGATTTTTGCTATTCATGGTGTTGTTACTAGGTTGTTTCTACTCATGATGTTGTTACATGGTTGTTGCTACTCATGACGATGTTACTTGGTTGATGTTATTCATGGTGTTGTTACTCGGTTGTTGCTACTCATGATGTTGTTACACAGTTGTTGCTACTCATGATGCTGTTAGTCAGTTGCTGCTACTCATGGTGTTGTTACTTAGGTGCTGCTACTCGATGTTGTTACTCCAGATGCTATTAATCGCACCACTGTTACTCTGGATGCTGCTACTTGCACTATTGTTACTCTAGATGTTGTTACACCAGATGCTGTTACTCGCACTGTTGTTACTACGGATGCTGCTACTCACATTGTTGTTACTCTAGATGTTGCTACACTAGATTTTGATACTCGCACTATTGTTACTTTGGATGCTGCTACTCGCATTACTGCTACTCCAGATGCTGTTACTCCAAATGTTGCTACTCGTATTTTTGTTAGTCCAACTGCATCATTACTGCACTTTCATCCTACCAGCCATCACTTCGTCCAGGTAGGCTACCAGTTATGCCTCCATGTGACTTTTACCAATTTAATTAAATATCCCATGTGAAGAATTAAATGCCGTGGATGGAAAAAATTGAAGTTGGGGGGTGGGGGCATGCCATCATAATTTAATGACGATGTAATGATGATTCCATAAGACATTATTATAAATTCGTGTGTGGTATACCCTATGATCCTAATCAATATTCCATATTATCATTAAAAGTGTATTAGGATCCATAACACATCCTTTCCACTCCATAAGAAATAATTTCTATTTTATTCACCGCACAAACCATACTTTTTTATGATTTTCCTCGGTTTCTGAGAATTACCATCTGTATTTACCATTACCACCTTTCATTTTCACCATGATGTTTTTCTGAATTTGGTATCCACCATTTCGCCCAATGGTCTGATGTTCCAAGAAGTGTTGTTATGAGTCCCCATAGTATGGGCAGACTGGCTATCCGGCATGAGCCTGAAAGTATAGCTTCAGTCCACAGTAATCCAGAGGTATGTCAAATCTTTGTCAATGCAGGGTGGGATACCTACTTTCATAGATTGCAAGGGTTTGATAGTGGAATCACAATGGAGTTTGCAGTTAATTTGGAAGAGAATCAATCACAGGTAAAAGGACTGGAAGTTCCTGTCATAGATGAGGTAATTGCAAAAGTTAGCGAGCTGAGATAGTAAGGGAATCAATGGTTTGCTCGGAGAGTTTCTCTTGGAGTTTCCTGAATTATTCTTCCAGGCAAGAGAATGTGTCATTCAATTGGGTAGAGGATATGAGCGCAAGACTATACCGTATCCTTGGAATGAAGTCATTGTTTTTGTAATGAAATACATAACTTGTGAAGGCTAGGCCACAAATCTGTTTAAATATCATTTTAAAATTCTAACACACCTTCGATTTCCATAGGCTCAGGTGCATTCCTTAAACATTCCCTTTTTCATATTGAAACAGTTCTAGCACATTGCACAGTCCGCTTGGCATTCGCGCTGGATGTCGACAGTGCTCTCCAACCATGGATTGGTGCATTTACTGGTCATGCATGCAATAAACAGGTTTTGGGTCTCCTGGGCGGAACTCTGTGGATCCTCAGAAGAGGAGATAGCAGCTGCTATTGCTGCCAGAGAAGAGGAACCATTTTCTCCTGCTAGTTTAGTAGAAGAAGAGAATTCAGAGGGAATTGATCAAGAGGAACCCGAAGAAATGGAAATAGAGGTTAATCAAGAGGAACCCGAAGAAGTGGAAATGGAGGTTGATCAGGAAGTGCCTGAAGAAATGAGAATAGAGGAGATAATTGGTGACACAGTTAAGGCTATCACACAAGAACCAGCCTCACCTGAGAAGTCCACAGATGAAGGAATTATGGATATCGAGTGTGAAGTCGAGATTGTCATATAGTCGTTGACTTTTGTCAAAGAATAACAGGGAAGTGAAATGGCAGACAAAGGGATGGAAAATGATGTTCTTTTGCAAGAAATAACATTACCTGCCTGAGAAGATATCGATATTGAAACAATTGGGGGTGTTACAAAATAACGACTCCCGATTCAGCTATAATAGGGAAACAGAGAAGCAATTCATGAGGAACAGTAAATTAGAGAAGGAATAAACTGTGAGGTTGATACTCTCCGACTAGAACTATTATCAACCTTAGAAGAAGAAGTAAGGCATGAAGAATAGAAGGATAGAAGGGAAACCCTCGGAATCAATGCTGTGCCACAAGAACCACCATCGGCCCCGACTGAAGTAAAAACGCATGAAAATCCAGCTCAAGCTGGAAACATGGATGATGAAGCCACTCCCTACTCTCCGTTCCAGTCCATGATGGTGAGAGGGGTGAGGGGATTCTGCTCACCCCAAAAATTAATGAAGGAAATAGTTGTTTCGCCAGTGCTTAAATTTTTTGACATGGCCAATATCGGCCCAGTCATTGTTGAATCTCTGTTGGAGCACTCAGAGGCTCGCAAAGAAGATAGGGTTCTTATGGAAACATCGGAACACAGAGTGGTCGATGGGGATACTGACTAGACGACAGGAGTCCCTGAAGTGAATACAGAGGAAGAAGCCCATGGAGATAGGGAGCCTATCTAGAAAGGCCTAAAAAAATAATAAACTGATAATACTGACAACATTCCACCGCCTCATGAGCCTGTCATAGGCCTAGGAACTCAATTTATTGTCAAATAGGAATGGATTGAACAGTGTGAGAAAAGAATATTACCTCTCAAGAAGAGGTATCAGCTGCAGTTCAATGAAACCATGAGATTGAAAAGGGAGGTTTGGGAGTTGAAAAGGCAAGTTTCTCGATTGAAAAAGAAGTAAAAATCTACAAATGGAGGGCAGTAAAGCCAAAAATTGAGGTATCCTCCACAGCTACATAGACTAGCCCGATTGAAGAGTTGTTTGGAGGCTGAGAAGTTTTCTTGGCCGTTGAAATCCAGAAGTGGAAGTCTGCTATGAGTGACCATAAGAAAGAAACAACGCGGGTTCGAGAATAGGTTTCCTGGATCATCACAGGATACATAGACCAGTTAGATAAGGCGCGACTGAAGCAAGATAAAAAGAAGGCTAGAATAGAAGAAGTGGAATAACAAGTGAAGCTGCTGCAATTAGATAACGAGAAGATGTTCTCCCTGGCACAACAGCTAATGGCATGTAGACCTCCTGCACATAGTTGTGCCTTATTCCTTCAGGAACAATTTCTTTTCTTTTGTCTTGAAAGTATATAGAAGGAAATTTGGTATGAGATTGAGGACCCCATTCAATTTCACCATACTTTAAAAATTCATGATATCATAGGACAACACTTAATGTGTGAGCTCTACATGCATGGGTATTTCTTGAGGCATGATCAGTCTCTTAACCCTGTTCCATTTGTGGGGGACATTGATTTAAGAGATTTTACCTCCTATACCATTAATCAGATTAAGTGGAGAAAGGTCTGTGATACATTTGAAGAGAACCAAGTCGGAAGGCTACTAATGATGAGGAAGGAGCATGGACAATCATCAAACATTTCTAACAAGAATTTCACATTTCTACAGATTGAGGGGTGTAGAGAACACATGTTGGTAACCCGGAAATGGTGTGCTGACCTATGTGTCAGACAGATTACAATGTTCTGTAAGGAAGCGCTAGACAATTTTCAGAGAAGGTGGATGTTGTCATCCTCAGCCTTTAAAGGACGAGAACCATTTGGGGCACCTAACTTGGCATAGGCTCTAGAGAGGATGCCATGTTTCATAGCATGCATTCATACCTGTGGGGTCATATGGATGAGGTTGAGGTTTTAGTTTCCCCTTATCTAGTTGCCAGTTGAGCGATACACTCCTGCATATAATGTTGATCCAGATTGGTAGAAGGATGTTGTTTTGACGGAAGGTTATAAACCCCCTGGGATGGAAATGGCTAAAGAATATGATCTCACACAGCTTCATGCCAGTCATAGTCAGCCCAACCCAAATCTGAGGAGACGATGAGCTGCATGAGGACATGCAGCTAGACCAGTTGGAGGGAGATGTTGGGTACCATATTTGTATACATTTCTCTTCCATTTTCGCCCACCTTTCTATCTCTTTGTGTCGTTATTATTCTTAAACACACAAGGTAAACCCCTTTCTCTTAATTTACATGGGATATTTTCTTAATGAAGTATTAGTCCATGAGGTTTTACCTTTTTGCAAATTTTAACCCTAATATTTTTGTAGATTCGGAAAAAGAGGGAAGGTTACAGCTGTGAGTCGTGGAGCGACTCCTAAATCCAAACATTGCTTTCACTTGCTGCTACAGCGTAACAAACTCCATTTCAACCTAGCAAGATGTTAGAATTTTTCATGGTTTTGTTTTGGAAATTTTGTTGTTGTTGCAACAAATTGTATAATTGTAGATATGTAGTTGTTGGAGGAAATCTACGATTTCCTGAACATTTGTATAAAGAGGGTCTACAGGCTGTGAATCGGGGCTAAGCCCATTACATACATATTTTGTAATAATATATTCTGCAATTAATTGAATGCACAACACCCTGTTGTTTCAACTGTAACTTGTGAGTTTGTCGTAGCCCTGATCAAAGATTTGGGCCCACTGTTCTGATCAGGTGTTGTGTTACCTTTCTTTCCATTTTTTTCATGTTTTAGTTTGATTTTCTTACTATTGTTCCAGTGTAATCTTTTATTTGTTGTGAATGTCTTTTTAATTCTGCAATCTATTTTAATTTCGGTTACAATAGTCTGTGTGTTTATGGTTAGGTGATTGCTCCTGCATATACTGTGTCATTAGTCTAGAAATAACTAATACCCTCGGGTTGATAATCTATGTGGAAAAAGGGTTGAATATTGTTCACATCTAGACACCAACACGCATCACTTAGGATTTTAAAACTTAGCCAAAACTTGGTGGGAGGTGATTAAGGTTCAAGGACAAAACCAAAAGCATACTTTCGAACAAAAATTGAAATAATTTGAGAAAAATGTCAAATATTGGAATATGTCGGAATTCGATAACATTATGGAGAGTAAACATGAACTGGAGGAAAGAATGCAATAGATTCACCAACAAATTATCATTGAATAATTTTCTAAAGTATTAGTATAGGAAGAGGAGAAAATTATCTATAGAATTGAAGAATGTGAGAAGCAAGAGGAGATACTTTGGTGGAAAAATTTGTGAGTTAAATGGTTGTGAGAAAGAGATAAAAATGAAAAATATTTCACAATGATATGGTCAAACACTTTCAACATTATCATATTTTCTCTCTAAAATATTTGAAAGGCCACAATCTATTGCAGAATGAAAAAATTGACTGAGAATTATTATCATACTACCACAATCTCTTCATTGATCCTTATCATGATATAAGTGGAGAAATTTGTTGTATTACTAGTCATATTCCACAATTGATCAACCAAGATCATAATAAATCCATAACGAGAGAGATATCATATTCTGAAGTGGATGAAATTTCTATGGTAATCGCATGTAATAAATCTCCAAGACTTGATGGATTTACAATAGACTTTTTTCAAGCTCCCTGGAAATATATATGCCTAGAAGTTCATACCCTAGTGGAGGAATCTGGACAAACCCAAAAGGCATGGAATGGTTTGAATTTTATTTGTATCACTTTGATTCCTAAATTCAATCATTATGAGGATCCCAATGATTTTTAACTTATAGGTATTTGTAATGTGATATACAAAATTATATAATATATCATTATCAAATGTCTTCAACTGTTGTTGAATAATATTATCTCTCCTAAGAAAATAAGGCTTGTAGAGTGTCATCAAATCCTTGATATCATTTTTATAACCCATTAGGTCATCCATTCCTTGAAAAATTTCATATCCCATTGGATGCTGATTAAGCTAGATTTATCCAAGGCGTATGAAAGGTTGAGTTGGAACTACCTCCTTAGTGTCCTCGGGGATTTTGGTTTCTCTCCCCGATGGGTATCTTGGATAAAATCCTTGATTTCAACTCCTTTCTTCATCAATTTTCTTAATGTTTCACCCTCTTCTAACTTCAATCCTACTCGAGGCCTACGCCAAGGTGACCTAATCTCTCCTTTTCTTTTTGGTATATAGGATGAAGGACTTGGGCGCTATCTAAAAGTTTCCTATAGGTGTGGGGCCCATATAGGGCTTCGCCCTTGCAGATATTCTTTACCTATCAGCCATCAATCATTTGTTGATGACATCCTTCTATTGTATAATCTCCCTTAGTGAAGTCAGGAAGTTTAAATCCTTCATTGAAGAATTTATGGAGGCGTAAATTACTCAAATAAAAAAAGCGAAATCCAATATATTTTTCTTTAATCCCACCATGTTCTTTAATCCTATCTAGCCCAAACTTTGGGATTTAAGGTGGGTTTTCTACTAGTGACATATCTTGAAGACCCCCTTGTCCTTAAATCTCTTAAAATGTGTTGTAGACATGAGACAATCCAAAATATCTCTAATAAATTAGAAGGATGGGCCTTGATATCCCTTAACATGGTTGGAAGACTAGTTTTCTTGCAATATGTTTTGCAAGCTAAACCTAATTAATAACTGTCACTATCGGCAACCCCCAAAGTTGTATGAAATTAAATCTCATATATTTTCAAGAAATTTTTATGGAGTGGAGCCCGTAAGAACAAAATGTGCATTGGTCACCTCTAAGAATCTATGTCTCCCTAAAATAGCAGGAGGTTTGGGGCTTCAAGACCCCAACTTTTTTAATAAATCGTCAGGGGAAAACTTGTGGTGGAAATGGATCCAAAAGGGGAATACTTATGGAAACTTGTATGGGACAAAAAATAGGGGACATTCAACTCTCAGGCATAAAAACCTAGAACTGAGACTTTCCCCTTAGGCTCGTCATTTTCGAATATGGCTCAGAAAAATAAAGTTTTAATATAAGAACATGATTTCTAGGATATTAGAGATGGGTGTCACTTATCATTTCTACATTAATGAGTGGAAGAAAATTCCTAATCTCATTTTTAATAATGGTATGAGGTACCTCTTGGTTTCAGCACATAAAAGGGAATATCAACAATGGAATAACTCTATAAACAAGGAACAAATGGGCTAGATGAGTGCATATGGAAGAAAAGAGAGGACTAGCAAAACCTTCTTAATATGGCACAATGGGACATGTTGCATCAAGAACTCTCGAGCTAGATACTTATAGATTGGGTTACCAAATGAAAGGAAAGTTCTCCTTAAAATAGGCTTATGCTCTAATAGTTGGACAACATGCATTGAACCATGAACAAATAACAAGCAACCTTTGGATAATTACTTGTGGCTCAAGGTGACACAATTTATGTGGTTGGTGGAATAGGAAGAATAATAACATGGCGGAATCTACAATGATGAGAATTTCAAGGCTCCTCCTATTTCATAATGTATGGAAAAAAAGAGGAAACTATGGAACATCTTCTAAACAATTGTCACTTCTCCAACTCAATGTGGAAGAGAATTCATGAATTTTTTGGATACTCTAATCGATCCCAAAAAAAACTTGATTGAGAATCAAAATATGGAGACATTATATTTTCTCTTACCTCATTTTCAATAGAGCATAGATCCTAGTTGTTAGCTTCATGGTGTGGGCCATTTCAAAAGAGAGGAACTGACACGTATTTAAAAATGTAGAAAAATTTGCAGATAAAACATGGCTCAATATTGAACATAATATAAAATATACTATCCTAGTAAAATTCTCGAATAAAGATGAGTAGAAAGTGGAACCTCATGAAGCTCTTTTTCTAAAAAAGTTTGATCTATCTCCCAGTATTCTCTTCTCTACCTCCTAAAAACCTCCACATCCTCAGTCTTATATTACCTCTATTTATTAATCACCTTAAGAGTGCTTTGTGAAATTGAATTTTGATGGTGCCTCTAAAGGTAAACTTGGGTTAGAATTTATTGGAGGCATTACCATGGATTCTAGATGTCGGGCTTTAAGGATTTATGTATCTAATTTTGGGATAGCTAGCAATAATGAATCCAGATTCTATGTTATCCAAATAGGCCTAAAAATTTCTCTCTCACTGAGATATATGAAGATTCATATTGATGGGGACTCTCAACTTTCCTTTCAGACTTCCCAGAAGATAGTCCAAGGAGCTCCCATGGAGATATAATTTAAAATTTGAAAATTCTTAAATATAACTCATAAAATTAGTCAATTTCTCCAATCCTTTAATTATGTAATATTATCCCATACCAATATATTTGAGAATTGTCCAACCGAATTTCTTACCAATTAGAGATGCATGCATCAAGGGGGAATTTTGGAAAGTGTTTGGCTCCTGAACTCATATATGGCGATCTAAAATAATTATCCATAATCATTTATGAATACAAATTTCCTAGCCAAAGTGCGACTGAGAATTAGTCCCTCGAGTATCTAGTGCAAGAGATCTGACACTAGTGAACTCTTCTAACTCATAGTTATTTGATATTTTTTCTTGATATGTTATGGTTTGAAGTTTGTATACTATTTAGGTATTTTTAAAATGATGATACTATTACAATTTTTTACTTGTAATTCTATTAACATATGTTCAAAATACCTAGTTCCCATTAGGCAAATTGGGACCATCTACTGGAAAATATTGATGAAAGTGACGGGATGAAAAATGTAATATTCTTTTGTTTTACCGAAGGTGTTACCACCAATTTGAGTCCTAATGGGCTGCTTCAATGGTCAACTGGGAGTAACTATTTCAAACCAAATTTTGACAAAGGATTAGCCTCTTCAGCCTAAGAGGGCTCTCTCAACTTATAAAAGGATTTACTCAATTAGGTCATAAAAAATATGGATAACTCTGTAAGTGTCTTAGTGTATTTTATTACAGGTGAAAAATGAGAAATATTTAACTACCATTGGGCTAATGGAGTCAATAACAGGAAATCAATTACAAGAATTCCTACTTATGGAAGCTGAGGTTTTTTCTGTTTCAATGATAGAACAACACAAACGCATGGGAATAATTAGTAACTCAATGATAAAAGGAAGTCAGAGCATATACAACATGAATTCTGATTAATTTAACATCAAAAATACTAAAGGTGAGATATAAAAGAAATAATAAACTCATTGAAACATATCAACAATCTTAGCTGAAACAAGAAATAGTCACTGTCTGTCTTTACTGCCATGAAAAAATTACAATAGTAGTTGTGTCAAAGCATTCTATGACCCATTCTAAATCTAAAAATATCTCATTTATAGAGTTAGGATTCATAAAAATGATATGTCACCTTTCTAGCTTCTAATTCCCACCTCAGAGACCTATTTCAAATATGATTACATCACTTGGAGACTTCCTAGGGATATTTCTCTTTTGCAGGGTTTAAATACAAAAAGGACTCTTCTTTCATTAAACAATTCAACAAATCCATTTAATAAACCTTATAAACTACAACCAAAAAAATTTCTGAGTATACTGGAGTGCTGATGTGTCATTATGCCATGTGGATGTTGAGCTGGACCTCGTCCAAGTCGAATTTTACAATTTTTTCATAAATCTGGTTAGTGAAAATTATGAAAAATAGGCTTCAAAAATGAGTGTATAATTTTCACAACCTAGTGGATTTGCGGAAATTGAGAGAGATTTTTGTAGATGGGCCCATGTTGAAAAAGAACCTCTATCATATTTCCAAAATCATTTTTCATTTGCTTAGAAGTAAAACTTGAAGTTGATTTCTAAAACAGTCATGTCCAGACAATTTCATTGCATTCATTTCGTAGGAAACTCAAAAATCCACCTTTTACATAACCTTTGACCTTTCTAACTGTTGGAGGATATTCCTTGGGGATAATGAGCTAAATAAAAATCTTTTCCCTCCCTGTGTCTCCATCAAAACTATTTTTTTTTTAGAAAAAAGCATCCTACTAAAATTTCACAACGCATTTTCAATTTTAGGCCTCGAAGGCACTACAAAAACACCTAGTTTGATAGCATATTTTGAAATTTTCAATTTCCACCTCCAATAATCTACATGGATGTGTGAGATGATGGGATGAAACATCATAAGGAAAATTTTGTTCAAACTACCTCTTACCCTCCTCAAGAAACAATTTTTTTTACCTTCATCAAGTTCATCTACCAATAAAAATAACTATTTTTTTCTCAAAAAATAGGGATGAGAGATGAGCTCCTATCTCTCGATCCTTGATATTTTTTTCAAAATGGGAGAATTTTTTTGTAAATAAGCTCATCTTGAAGAAAACAATCTCTTGGGTTGTTGAAAATCATCTCCAGTGTTCGGGAAACTGCATTAGAAAAAAAATGTCTAAAACAAGCAAAAAACACACTCTGAAAATAACGTCCAAAGACCTCTTCAAAAAAAATATTGGAAGCATGTGTGAGAAAAGTTAAAGAAACTTTTGTGCCTTGTTTTGTGCTTGAAAATGACCTCTCTCAATTTCTTAGAAATATCCTCTATTTTCCCAGAAACGACTCTTCTATAATCCTCGGATTCGCTACGAAATGGTCAGGTGATTTCGTAGTGAAATCTGCCTATTTTAAATAGAATCTCTACGAAATGGAGAGAAAACAGAAAATTAGCTTATTTTTTTATTTGAAGGCATGGGTGAGGAAACTAAATGACATGGAGTGGATTTGACTGATATGACCAGACTCATGGTGGGTTTAAGACTTAGGTTAAAGCTTATTACATATGTTTTTTCATAAATTTCATGAAACCAACTACAAAAAAAAAATGGAAGCTAGGTGAATGATGTGAAAGACCCTATAAATGAAATTTTGAAAACCTATGTCTGATAACAGTGGCTTCACTAGGGATGGTGGGCCCTTGTGGTACATCAAAGAACTAGTAGTTCCAGTTCCACCTCCATTGGGCTGCTCCCATCTTCAAAATGAAAACTTGCAACCTTCTCTGACCTATATCCTTGACACCGAAAAAATAATATCTACTAAAGAACTAAAAGTAAACATGCCGAAATTAAAACTGAAACTGACAAAATTCTTGATCGTCAATCTTATTTATATACAAATTATTCCACTCTACTTTCTCAACATAAAAGTTAAATCAGGTGATCTCACACTTGCAATGAATCGAATCAAGAAGTAGGGTACTGGTTTGGAAAGGGCACTCCACTTCTCTGATCACAAAGCCATTTCTGAGATATGATAACTTGTTCCACCATTTTAATTTTTCTACATAACTAAAGATCATTATGAAATTCATTTCTATAGAAGATTCTAACAGAGCTGCGAAAGGATCTTTGAGATTATGGACAAATAATTCCTGTTGATCAACAAGAAAATATGAGTAAGTATGATCCTTTGATGTTGCTCCTTGTTCTAATTTTTCATTATAACTCTTGTGACCATTCTCAAATAAAAAAGAAGCAATCTATTGATCATTATTTTCATTTGGGAGAAATAAATACTTAGAATACTCTTGGACACTTTCAAAAGGAACTAGCTCAGCATGTATCACAGGAATTTCTAAAGGTAACTCTTCATATGATTCAACAAGCATACCCATTTGATTGTCTAAAATTTTCTTTTCAAAATTTTCTTCATTTGTTGTAAGCTAGTGCAGGGAATGACATGAATAATACATTTCTTCCTTCACCTGAACATTATATAAACTATCTACCACCATTTCCTCCTGTTATTGGAAATTATAACCATGTTCCTGATCATCAAAATACTGACAAGTCTGCTACAAATGTTCATAAAATTCAGAGGATGTAACATGATTTTCATAAATAAACTCCTGTTGGGTTTCATTTTCATCCAAGAGAGAGGCTACCATTTCTTCTTGGTGACGAAAGGGATTGTCATGAAGGGCCTTGAAAATTTCCTCATCCATGAACTCATCATCTTCATTATAATTCTCCAATTATTCAATAAAACTCACAAAATGTTTAAAACAGTCTTTGACCAACAATAAGGAAGAATTACATTCTTGATACATCTCGTAAAACACAACATGGAAATCAACAAGAGAATTTAAGGCACCATTTGGTAGGATTTCCTACAAAGACCATGATTTTCCCTCTAAAGTGACCATAAACATCTTCATGAGAAAATACTCAAGAAACTGAACCTTAAGTATGTCTACATGCATATGGAATCTAACCAAGTGAAGAGAAGAATTGTATTTATTTTCATCTTTAAATATGAGAAGATTAGTTAACCAATTGACTTTTAGCATAGGATTTGGAAAACTAGGGATGTGAGACTGATTCATAGGGGCATACCTAGCATTCTTTCCTGCAATGGAAATCATCTTGAAACTTCATCAAGCTACTCATATTCAAGTAGTGAAGTCACCTTTCAATTTATTATTTGATGTGTTGAGTCACCAGAGCAGAAATACAACCAATATGTGCCTAAGTATCTAGTTCTTTTAGACCTTAGAACTAGAACTTTCTCATTCTTCTAAGAAAAAATTTACACCTTTGTTCCCAGAAAACGACGCAAAAAAGTTATCACCAGATTGAGTCTTGATGGGTTGCTTCAATGATCAACTTGGAGTAACTATTTCAAACAAAATTTTGACTGAGGATTAGCCTCTTCTGCCTAAGAGGGCTCTCTCAACTTATCATAGGATTTACTCAATTAGGTAATAAAACAGATGGCTAACTCTATGAGTGTCTTAGTGTATTTGAATTTAGGTGAAAAATGAGAAATATTCAACTACCATTGGGCTCATGCAGTCAGTAAAAGGAAATCTATGACAAGCATTCCTACTTATGGAAGCTGAGGCTTTTTTTGTTTCAATGATAGAAGAACACTAAAACATGGGAGTAATCAGTAACTCAATGCTAAAAGGAAGTCATAGCATATACGACCTGAATTTTGAGTAATTTAACATCAAAAATAGTGGAGGCAAGATATAAAAGAAATAATAAAATCATTGAAACATATCAAGAATCTTAGATGAATCAAGAAATAATCACTCTCTCTATTACTGATATGAAAAATTTACAATAGTAGTTGTGTCAAAGCCTTCTCCAACCCATTCTAACTCTAAAAATATCTCATTTATAGAATGAGGACTCATACAAATGATATGCCACCATTCTAGCTTCGAATTCCCACCTCAGAGACCTATTTAAAATATGATTACATCACTTGGAGACTTCCTAGGGATATTTCTATTTTGCAGAGTTTGAATACAAAAAGGAATCTTCTTTCATTAAAAAATTCAACAAATCCATTTAATAACCATTATCAACTGCCAAAAACAAATTTTCAAAGTGTATTGAAGTGTTGATGTGTCATTATGCCATGTGGATGCTGAGTTGGACCTCCTCCAAGTCGAATTTTACAATTTTTTCATAAATCTCGTTAGTGAAAATTTTAAAAAATAGGCTTCAAAAATTAGTGTATACTTTCAAAATGTTGATGGATTTGCAAAAAATTTTAGCCTCTCTCAAATAAAAATAATAAATCCAAAATAATAAATAAATTAATTAAATATTCCAAGTTAGGAATATGTGCCTAACTCTTGGGTTGTTCCTCAAATATTGGAGTTTCTTTAGTAACTCCTATCTTGGTGGGTTTTTGGTGAGAAATTATCTCAACCAAAGGAGTCTAAGATAGCACAGACTATCTTAGACATTTTCTCTCATCTATTTAAATTGTAAACTAAATTATTTTAATAAGAGAGAATGATGAGAATGCCATGAGGCTGAAGCCTCTTTTCCACCATTGTTTTGTCTAGTTTTGTATCTTTGTTTTCTGTAATCTGTTTCTGAGTTATTTCATCTCTAATATGTCGTATCAGAGCCCTGGGTGAGCAAATATGGTTGTGTCGATTGTTGTGAAGGATTGAGCATGATAGAGACTGGTATGCAGTCAGCGCATAAGGGAGAATGTATCCATATCTGTACCAGATTCGAAGCTTTGTTTTGTTTGGTCGAATATGGTGAAATTAAAGAGGATGAAAGTTCATAGAGTACCATCAACGAATATATGAATTGCAGGTTTCGCATGGTTGTTGTCGATGATGGGTGCGAAAAACTGTTGATTAATAGGTTTATATCATGGTTTCCAAATATTATTTTTGACATAGACTCGGCCAAATCTTTGGAAAACCAAATCTAAACGTGTGTGGGCTGATATTCTACGGTTTGTATGACACATAAAATTTAGGTATCTCCACATCTGTATTTTATACAATATCTGGTTTCAATAAACTAGCCATCATGCATATAAATGTTTTCTTCCCTATTACATTTTCTCCCAACATTACAACTATCTGTGAATTAGTAAATTCTCCCTCCTTCACATTAAGCTTGAAATTACCCTGAGTTTTACACATATTTGGATATTTGTATCGTGCATAGCTTTTTATCTCTTATACACTTTCCTGTGGAGTTTCTACAACCTTGAAAGTAAGTGATTCATTTCTAAAACGAAGATTTTCATTTGCAACAAAGCCAGCTAAAAAGATTTTCTCTAACTGAAAATGGAAGTGTTACTACACCATAAGCCCCAGGCTTCAAATGTTCTGTAAGTTGTCCGGCGAAAGAATTGATGTGATCTCGGGGGAGATGTTTTATAAATAAGACTGATGGGGAAGATATCTGGTGTTTTTTCTTCATTTCTATAGAGTGAGCTTCTATTTGGCTCAATTTTGTGACAGTCATGGCATCACTTTGAGGGAGTCAACAAGCGCCTAGCCTATGAATGCAGATCGACGTGATCATAGCAGCAGTGGCGGAGTAATGCTAATTGACAAGAAACTAGCGTTGATGAAGGAGGGGAGACCCCACCAGCTTGTTACATCCATGGGTAAAGGTAAAATCGCTGGTATATTTGTTTGAGGTCTTCGTTGATGAGATTAATTGTACGCTGTGAGATTGTTATGATAGAAAATAGAAGAGATGGTGGCGTAACATCCATATTCGATGCCAAGAGTTCGATGTACATCTTGATTGAAGATAATCGTGAACAGATTTGATTATTGACACTAGAATTAGGAAACTCTGCAGAATTTTGTGTTTTTCGTGTGGAAAATTGTAGAAATCAGGTTAATTCTGAGCCCATTTGCCTCCGATTCGAGGCTTGATCCAGTATCATGTAATGTTTCTTCCGCATTTGATATCAGTTTTGTGAAAATTAGAAAGTCTTACCCGTCTTAGGAAGATTCTAGCTTGGTTTTTAGGCAGTGGTAATTTTGTTTTTGTTCGAGGACTGCGATTCAAAAAATTTCGGGCTTTTGGATCCATTATTTGGGACAAACTTGACAGAATTTTGAGATTGGCTAATTTTGAAGGATTTGGGTAAATTCAAGGCTTATTTCAATTAGTCCAATTTCGGATTGCAGGCTTTTCTGCCTAAATTAGTAGAATTTGGCTTCGATTGACCAGGGAAATCACGTGCAGAGCCCTGTTGTTGTGTTCTAGAGGGTCATGACTTACACGAAAGAGAAAGTGGCAAAAAAATAGAGAAATAATGATGAGGTTTTCTTCAAATCGCTGCTCCCACATTCCCACAAATTTTTTAAGCTGTTCTTTACATAATCCAAAAAAAGTGTGCTTGAGGTGTGATTTAAGTGTGCTTTAAATCTGAAACAAGAATTCTTTTCAAAAAAAAAAAGTGACTTCATACATGTTTTTAAATCAATTTAAAAAAGGGCAGTATGTAAAGGCGGATTATAAAGGTTTTTTTTTGGAGCATAAAGAAGTATTTGAAGATTACATTAAAAATTTCTTTGAAGAGTGCTTTGGAGAGTATTTTAATGTAAATTCACTTTTTGAAAAGTGACATTATAAATTCCATTTTTTGAGAAATATCAAAGGAATATCTAATTTTGGGGAGACATAAGTGCTCAAAGATTTATTTTTGAGTGAGGTTTTTTGATGGAATGAAATTATTTTTGTAATTTTTGGAGTAATAAGGTGCATATTTTGTAAATTTGGAGTGATAAGGGAAAGTCATTGTTGTGATTCCAAGTACGATTTTTCTTTGAGAGAGATTGAGTCAGTGAATATCTAGATTTTGAAGACAAATTGCTTCCAAGGGTTGTGAGCTTGGCATATTCATTACTTGAAGGTGGAGATTTCTTATGTACTCAATACTTAATAAAGATATCATTTTTTGCTGATTTTTTCCTTGATACGCCCGAACTTGAATAAGGGGATCTTAGGTACTCCATGTGTGTTTGTGATGGTGCATGTTCTTATGGCTTCATGTTGTTTTTTTATATTTCTGTCTAGTTGTGACACATCAATGATTTCATTTAATATCGCATACATAAAGTTCAATATCAGAAAGCACAACACATGTAACGAAACAGTTGCAAGATCAACACATGCATTTATGCCACTACAACATATAATCAAATATTTTCTACATCGGCATTCTACATCAACAATCAAATTCACTTAGTCAAGTTAATGCATTTCAAAGCAAATTCTAATCAGTGTTCTTGCAAATCCATTTCAGAACTTGTAAATCAAATTCATTGTTAATGAATTTTTAAGAGAACAAGTGAATAATTAAAATTATTGTAAGCTTTCTTAGGTGCATTATCGACAGTGTTCGACACCCTTTCTTTAAAGAAAAATCAAGTGAGTGCACGAATTTGTAAAAGAAAACAAGCAACAAGTTTCCATCTCCAAGCGAGCATGAGTATCCGTTCAAGAAATTTGCATCAAGTCAGTACACAGATCAAACCTTCAAGCGAGCCAACGTGAAGTTCATTGCAGCAACCATCAAAGCAACCAAACAAGTTGAAACAATCAGGAAATTTGAGATCAACATCGAGCGAGCATGGCTATTCATTCAAGTGAGCGTGAAGTCATCAAGTAAGTCAAGTGAGTGCTTAAACAAATGCGATCATCAAGCGAGCATGAATTCCAAAGTTTAAGCGAGAAAATTCTATAATTCTAGCAAGTGTTCCAAGCAAGCGTAATAAGAAACCCATCAAGTGAGCGTGCCATTCAAGCCACACAAAAAGCGAGCCTGTCATTCAAGTAACAAAATCAAGTGAAACAGTTCAAAGCATGACATCTTCGACAAGAGAACCTGATTTCAATTGAGCAAGTTCAGATGGCACAACATATTCAGTTGTTAAAAATTCTCACACTTTGATCATCTCCAGTGATGAAGACATGGTGCACATCAACAAAGAAACTCTTGCTAATCTTTCATGGCATCTACAACAAACACATAAAACTATTGAGTTTCTTCAACTAGAGTCACAACTTCAAAGGATTGAATTGCAAGAAAAGAGTGATACTTTCAAGTCTTTGAACCATCTAGATGATAAGTCATTCATTCAAACAGATTTAGGTGTCAAAGTTGTTCCAGCTCAAATTTGTTCCAAGCTCATCATCAAGCCCTGGGAATAAATTCAAAATAACAAGAATCGACGAGGCTTATGATATGTCACTGATGACACCAACTTACATATCCCAGATTATTCCAAGCCAATTAAGTTCGTCAGTGAAGGATTTCTTGCACCACTCACCTCAGCAAGTTATGAGAAAGTTGCAGACAACCAGCAATGCGTGCAACCCAAAGTTGCAGACAACCATAATTTCACGCAACCTGAAGTTGAAGTCCAACTGAAATGTTCTCATTGTCAAAGAACCGGTCATATGAAAGACTAATTTTTTGATCTCCATCCTTGTCGCCATAATGGCAAGCCCAATATTTCCTCAGAAAAATGTCGCAACCAACAAAAATCAGCCAGATTGAAAATACATTATGAATGGATCGAGCCTTGGGAATGGCCATCCATAGTCAACAGATTTTCATAGTTCTACAACCGACTACAATCACACATAGTGTAGCCAACAGTGAAAATATGATGGTACTCTCATGCAGTTGAATGGAGGAGTACACCAGTGTAAAAATCCTACACCTAAAGGGGGGAGTTCAGGAATACTTTCTAAGAGAACTGTCTCTCCTTTCAGTTGCCAAAGGGGTGAAAATGTCAATGAAATTGACCGTGGTTGTCAGACTGAAATTCTCAACAAAACCAGCAAAAGTAGCCAGTGGGCATCTTCAACAGTGAGTGGGCATCAACAAATTTTTCAATGGGCAGTCGATAGCAAAGAAGTAGTGAACATGTTTTAGCACAGCAAAAGCAACAGTGAGTTGTTTTTTACATCATCAGCCAGTGGGCTTTGAACAAATTTTGTTAGTGCACAAAGGATGATGATTTCATGAAAAGGACATATGGATCCTTTTTGCAACATGGCACTTGATGGAGTTGTCAAGCGAAATTCAGAGATGAATCAGACGTGCAGCTGACTCATGGTCTCTAAAGATTGCAATTTTTCAGCATCCAGCTTTGGCGGTTTTTTCAGGCAATTTTTTTTAGGATCAACATGAGAACTTGGAAGATGGTTCCTCGTTCTTATTTTGGATTTTTCATTGAAGGGGGGAATTTCAGACTCTCTCAAATAACAATAATAAATCCAAAATCATAAACAAATTAATTAAATATTCCAAGTTAGGAATATGTGCCTAAATCTTGGGTTGTTCCTCAAATATTGGAGTTTGTTTAGTAACTCCTATCTTGGTTGGGTTTTGGTGAGAAATTATCTCAACCAAAGGAGTCTAAGATAGCACAGACTATATTAGACATTTTCTCTCATCTATTTAAATTGTAAACTAAATTATTTTAATAAGAGGGAATGACGAGAATCCCATGAGGCTGAAGCCTCTTTTCCGCCATTGTTTTGTCTGGTTCTATATCTATTTTTTCTGCAGTCTGTTTCTGAGTTATTTCATTTCTAATAGAAATTGAGAGAGGGTTTTGTAGATGGGTTGTGCTGAAGAAAGATCTCTTTCAAATTTCCAAAATCCTTTTTCATTTGGTCAGAATTCAAACTTGAATTTGACTGCTAAAACAGTAATGTACATATTATTTCGTAGTGCTCATTTCGTAGAAAACTCCAAAATCCACCTTTTGCATAGCCTTTGACCTTTATGAATGTTGGAGGATATTCCTTGGGGGTAATGAGCTAAATACAAATATTTTCCCTCCTTGGATCTCCATCACAATGATTTTTTAAGAAAAAAACATCTTACAAAAATTTCGCAATGCATTTTGAGCTTTAAGCCTCGAAGGCGCTATGGAAGCACCTAGTTTGACAGTAGATTTTGAAATTTTCAATTTACATCTCCAATAATTTCCATGCCTATGTGAGATGATAGGGTGAAAGATTATAAGGAAAATTTGGTTCAAAATACCTCTTACCCTCCTTAAGAAACAATTTTTTCACCTTCATCAAGTTCATCTACCAATAAAAATGATTGTTTTTCTGAAAAAATATGGCTGAGAGATGAGCTCCTATCTCTCAATACTTGATATATTTTTCAAAAATAGAGAAGTTTTTTGTAAATAATATCACATTGAAGAAACAAAATCTCTTGGGCTTTTGAAAATCATCTCCAGTTGTCGGGAAACTGCATTAGAAAAACATGTCTAAAATAGGAAGAAAACACATTTCGAAAATAACATCCAGAGAGCTCTTCAAATCTCAAAAATAGAAGCACCTACGAGAAAAATGAAAGCGATTCTTGTTCCTTGTTCTTTTCTTGACAATAACCTCTCTCGGTTTCTTATAATTCTCATTTTTTTTCCAAGAAATGGCTCTTCAAGTTGACTTTTCACACAGTAAAAAAGCAGAGAAATCCTTAGATTCACTATGAAATGGTCAGGTGATTTTGTATGGAAATCTTCCTATTTTACATAAAATTTGCTACAAAATGGTGAAAAAACATACAAGTAGCTTATTTTTTACTTGAAGGCATGGGTGAGGAAACTAAATGACATGAAGTAGATTTGACTAATATGACAAGACTCATGGTGGGTTTAAGACTTAGATTAAAGCTTATTACATGTGTTTTTTCATAAATTTCATAAAACCAACTATGAAAACAAAATGGAACCTAGGTGAAAAATGTGAAAGACCCTATCAATGAAGTTTTGAAAACCTATGTCTGATAATAGAAGGCAATACAAATTAGTTTAAAATAAAAGAGAAATTGTAATACAATAAAGAATCAGAGGAAAAAAATATATTAAGATTTTATGATGATGTGATCAACTCGATTTTAGAATATCGAAACTATTTATTTATACTAATTAACATAAATTAGAAAATTAACATTACTAAAATTAGAAAAAACTCTCAGAAGCTCCATACTGAAAGAGGCTATTGGGCCATTCCTAAAACATCTTGGGTCAAAATAATTTTTTATCTTTTTTAAACTGAGAGGTTCGAATATGTGCACATTAAATCACAATTGGAAAATATTTTTTATAATGTTTGCCTTACCTTTAAACTCATCAAAGTTATGGTGATTTAGGGTGGCTTGTCTTAAATTCTTTTGAGCACATGAATATAATTTTGAATCAAAGAAACTAATTACTTTCCTTTTTTAAGTTTCAATAGAATACATTTGATCTATGTGTACATTAACCATCTCATCACCGTTATGTTTCTTTGATATTTTATTTTAATTATATACATCAAAAAATTTAGTGTTCGTTTGGTTGCTTGATCGTTTCTCCTTTAATAGGGTTCAAATACAATCTCCATCAAGAGGAAATTTAATTTTTTCCAAAGCGTTTTAAATAATAATGATTAATTATGTAATTTGACTGTTAATAATTATTATTAGTAAATAATATCGAAATTAGAATAAATTATTACAATGAGAATGACATGTAAATTTGTGAACATAATATGCAACAACAACCATTGTGAAAGAAGTAAACATAAAACCAAATTTTGCAATTATTTTGAGGTAATATGACTTGATATTTTTGTAAACCCATAGTATATTATTCAAAAAAATTAGTTTCTATTTTCATTAAACTTGGATTTATAAGTATTGATAGGGATATAATCCTATGAGCTGCAATTTTTTTTGACAAAAACAAAATACTTTTATTTTTTACTTTTAAAATGTCTCATACTTGAAAAATCCTAAAAAAAAGATTCTATAAAAAATAACAAAAGTGTATATATAGATGAGATAATATCATATTCCCTATAGAAATACACACTACAATAAAGTTATAATATGCATTTGCGTCCAAGGAGGAAGAATTTTTATATACATAGTTTCTTTGGCCAAAATTTAATGAAAATTTTCATCCCACCACATAGAGCAAAAGGAAGATAGTGAGATAAACTCATGGAAAAAACCTACCTTATTCCTAATCATTCATAGGAAAATAAAGTGTTGATACATAAATAATTACAAAATCATATAATTTTGATGTGAGCATGAGTGCACCAATCACCAAAAAAAATAGACGACCAATGAACATTACCCTGAAGCACCCTTAACCACTAATCCTCAAGAATTTTTGAACACTACTTGTGATAATCAAACTAATAAAATATGTGCTTCAATTTATTTATTTGATGAAAAATAGGATATAGGTGATAAAAAATACCACTCTCATCCATATTGGCCTTGGACATAACCCTTTGATAAACCATTGTCTGCTCAAAATCTATTAAGTTATGAGAATTTTATTATGACTAAACATTGTGAAATTGATGAATCCATCTATATAAATCCTTAGATATCCAAATGTCATATAGAAATTGGAATAATGGATGCCTATAATGAATTACAACATACAAATGATAAGATCTATATCATTGAAATAGGTGTCCAAAACTTCAACTCCAATCTCTCCTAAAATTCCTAGGAATTCCAATGTTCAATTTAAACAACTAATTCTTCTAGCTAATCCTTGTATCTATGTTATATAAGTATTATATAAAGTAAGGAGACCATATTACTAGGTAATATAATGCAACTCTTTTCAAGAATCAGGGATAAATACCACAAATCAACCCAAAGAAATATTTCCTTCTTATTCATTCTATGAGAAAAAAATGATACAACAATACCACACATGAACCCTAAACCCTACAATTCCAAATGGGATGGAAAGACAAATCCTAGTTATCCCTACTACTTTCCCATTTCCAATGAACCAAACCCACAATCACCTTTTTTGTAGCTTATACATTTTCAAATATTGTGGTGATAGACACTTAAAAGAGTAGGGAGATGAGACTATACATAGTCCAAAATTCCCTTGAGTTGTTCATAAAAGTTGTGTTAAAAGCATATATTAATGAAGTAAAATTTTCCAAGGAATGAAAACTCAAGACATCACTCCACCCATTTGGATGCTAGAATACTCCTTTGATTCCTAACAAGAATTGAAATCATCACCACTTCATCCATGGGCATGGTGTAAATATCACATGGATGAGGGAAACCTTTGGCCTCCCCCATGCTTGACCATAGAAAAGATCTCAAAATATGCTTAAGGGTAAAAATTTGAAGGCATGTTACACTTTCATGAGAAACGAATTTGGAAAATTTCATTTTTGCCACATCTCAGCCGAACTTTCTAAAAGTTAAGCTGAAGTTTTTAAAATAATTTGGCCAAACTATTTCTATCATTAACGTTGATAACCCATTGATGGTGTCGCTAAACATATTTTTGGCCATAGATGGGAAAACCGACAACAAGAGTTCGACCAAGCTAATACACTGATCGAACTATTAGTTCAGCCGAACTTTTTAAAATTCTTCGGCTGAACTTTTTGTTATAAATATATCGTCCCCCAGAGTACAAAAACGTTATCATTGTGCTGCTTTGTTTGTCTTGTTGCTCTATTTGTTTCGTTGCTCAATTTCTCTCATCGTTGTGCATGTTGCGTTGTTTGTCTCACCCTTATACTGTTGTGTTGTTGTCTCACTATTGCAGGGGCAACTAGGGGAGAAAACTAATGCGAGACTGTTATTTTTATGCTCTCTTTCTTTGTTTATGTTTTTTCGTTTCTTTTTAATTTTAATTTTCTGTGTGTGTTTGCAGGTGTGTTTGATGCTCATTGTGTGCATTCTCGTTGTCTCCTCACTGTGCACTCTCTCTCACTGCTCTATTTTTCTCATCGTTGTGTTGTTGTGTTGCTGTCTCGTTGTTGTAGGGGTGACTAGGGGAGCAATGCAAGGTGAGACTGTTATTTTTATGCTCTATTTTTTTTTTTTTTTCTGTGTGTTTTTGCAGGGGTGTTTGTAGTTTGCAGGTATGTTTGCTTCTTTTCATGCCCGCTCTTGTTGTCTGCTCACCATTTCCAAGTATTTCTCATTTTTCAGGATTTAATAGATGCAATTCAACATATTCATATCAGCTAGATAGCTGGAAAGTAAAATAAAAAAAATTACATCCCTGTTAACATTGAATGATAGACATAATTTGATCTTATTTATCCCTATTAATCACATGTAATTAACTATTAAATGAGAATCAAGAGTATAACTGATCTAAAAGGACTGTATTAGTTTGTTGTGCTAAGTGCCTTTTCAGTTAATAAACATGTGCATACTTGTCTCCATATTTTTGTTAAGTATTGAGGATTTTATCCATGGAATTTAAGTGATTTTAGTGAATTAGAAGCATGAAATAAGAGAAAATAACCCTGAACATCAATGTATGATAGAGAAATAAAACCACACATAACATTTACACAACATTCTTGATGAATTAGTTCACCCCTCCTGTGCTACATATGTTGGTCCAACTCCCAACGACACGTCCATCTCTCATTAAGCTCAAATTTTTTTAAATACATGCATTTACAGTCCTCTAATGGTTGTTTTCTCTGCTCCAATGGCTCCAAAATGCTTAAATTAGTTTAGGTAGACTCTTGTTTCACGCAAACTGGTCGAAAAATGACCCTCCTAGCCTTTTTCCCAATAACTCCTAAAAATTCTCCACTAAATGTGGAGAATTGCACTTATCTGCAATTAAATTTGGCAAATTCCAAAAAATTTAAGGGTGTGCTCCAGTTAACTGCCAGTCTAGCAAGAAAGGTTACGGTTAAGGGGAGGATGTGGCCACATGCCAACCCCTGAAAACCATATTGTCTCATTAACTGTGAGCGGAAATCCATGTGAAGACTATGGTAAAGTCAGAGTTTACGTCAAAGTTAACTCCATGTTCCTATAGTGGTCGGAGCCACCGTTAGACTTAACCCACCATGTGAAAAGTGTTAATGAGACAGTTGTAGAGAATTAATTGGCAAAGTTACATTTAATGTCATGGCTTGATTGCAGAGACATGTGACCACTCCACGGGGCCGCCTACGGGTTGTGACCGCCGGCAGTCCCCAACCCCCACTCGCAAAGTTTTGAAACTTCAAAGAGAGCTTTTAACAATAAGATGTTAATACTCATGGTATAGCCTGGTTGGTGGAGAACAATATGTGCATGTGGGAGGTCATGGGGTCGAACCCCCCAGACCTCATAAAATTTTACACCACCGTCCAAGGGACAGGTGGCGACCATAGGGTTGGCCATATTTCACCCTCCAATTGGTCACTAAAACCAAAATCGTACAACCATCCATGAATCAAAACACACCACTTGTAAACTTCAGACTGGCTAGAGAAAATGGAATATTCTTAGGAATATTCTTATTTCTATTGGCTGTGCACCTCATGCTGACTAGGCATCCTAGTAAAACCAATCGCAAATTTAGTTGTTTGGGAAATTGGTGAGAACATGATATCTCCCACATACGACATATGTTTTTCGAATCGCTCATGGTGCCAAAATCACAAAGATGAGATCTACCTAGTACCTCAGGTTCGGCATACTTTTGAGCACTTTCAATTTTGAGAAAAAATTATGAACTCCTAATCACACCTCCCCATTGGGAAGCTTTTGAACCCCAAAATACTTTGATTACATGTTCAGTAGATAACGGTAAAACTCCCTCACCTTTCCAACTTCCATCCACTTTGCCTTGCTTGCCTTACTGCCTTTGAGCCCAACTCGAAGGTATTCAACACTGCCCTTTTTGGATGCTCTTATCCTCCTGTCAAGAATTGTATCTTCCTTGAGTTCATCTAGAAATTCTAGTAAGAAATCTTCAATAGAAGGCATCTAAAAATCACTTCCTTGATCATCGATCAAAGGTAGCTCATACAAACATAAGTTTTCAACATTTACAACTGAATACATTTTCATATATGAAGGAAAGTCAAGTTGAAATGCATTGTTACCAACTTAGTTTATGATCTTGAATGGACCATAGCGAATGGGTTTGAGATTTTTACCTTCTCCTTGCATCCTTCCTTTTCTTATGTGCAACCATACCTCATCTCCATCTTGAAACTTGTGATAAACTCTATGTTTGTCATGCCTCGCCTTGTATTTTCTTTGACTCTTCTAAAGCTATTCTTGAACTTGTAGATGTATAATCTGAATTTTCTCAATAAAATTTTGAGCCTTGTCAATATCACTATGCCCATCAATTGCAACATCATTCTCAAAGATGAAGTCTAATGGCGATTTTGGAAAATACCCAAAGCATACTTCAAAAGGTGATGTATTTGTAGAAGAGTGTTTTGCTTGGTTGTAAGCATGCTGAATGTAATGCAATTTCTCATCCTGCAACTTGGATGTTTGCTACAATATCCTCTCAATAGATGCAAAATGGTTATGTTCACCACCTCGGTCTGGCCATCCGTTTGCAGATGAAAAGAAGTACTCTTTTTCAATTTTGTGTCCATCATACTCCAAAAATTGGATCAAAACTTACCAATGAACCTAGAATCCCTGTCACTAAAAATAGAAGTAGGAAAACCATAATGAACCCATACATGTTGAATATAATGTTCAGCAGTTTGTTCAACAATAATGGTTTTCTTACATGTGGTATAAGTATACACATTTTACTGAATCTATCCACAACTACATAAAGATAATCATGTTGTTTTATTGACATAGGTAGACCTCCACCAAAGTCAATGGAGACTCTCCCATGGCCTTGATGGTACCGGTAGTGGTGTGTACAACCCAAGCTTCCTATTTCTAGGCTTTCTTGTTCACACATAGAACAACCTCTTATAAAATGCAACATACTATCTATCATGCAAGGCTAATAGAAATACCTCTATAGATGGACCATTTTTTTGCTTACCGCAAAGTGTCCAGCAATAAGAGATGAATGAGATTCTCTCATGACACTTAGCCTCTCTCCTTGTGGTATACACAGTTTACCCAAATGAAACAACAAATTTTTACGCATGTGATAATCATTTTCTTCAACTTGATTCCCTTCACTCAAACTAGCATACACATCTTGAAAATCAACATTATGTGCATATTCTTCTATGTAACACTCATGTACAATAGAATCATTATTAAGCAAAGTATAAGCACTCATAATCGGCCTTGAAAGCATATAAATTTTTTTATTGAAAATAAATTTCTCGTACCTTATAACTAGGTCAAACTGTTGAAGAAATCCCATTGACCGGAAATGTCGTGATTGCTGCAATTTTGTTTGCAACTGCAAGTACTTTAATGGTTGGTGATTTTTACGTAGGTAAATCCTCTCTGCGGATAGAGACGATCCCTCTAGCCATAGGGTGGGTCTAGAAACAAACATACACACTAAAATGCTGCTTCCTAGTTAATGAATGAACGAAAGACACGGTAGATTGACCTACCTAGAATCTAATGTTGTCGTTGTTGCAAAAAGAGTAGTAGCCTCTCACTCTTGTCTTGGAAAATCACAATTCATTCGTTGTTACACCCGGATACCTCCACATGTAACAAGAAATGAGAACAACATACAATATCATAGTTTCATTGAAAACTATTAACCAGTCAAAGAGGGCTAAAGCTATCACATTACATAAACATCATAACACAATAGTGGAACCAAACAATAGTCATGCATATATAAGTAGAAGGAAGAGGTACAACTGATTCTTTGATGTCGTAGTCTCCTCCAGTGGGGTTCAGTCGAAGCACGTATCAGTACCTGTCGAGGGATTCAGATGAAATGAGGACATGGATTTAATCTCTCCTCAACGTGACTCCTTCTATCTATCCTCTCTAGTCATTCAACTATAGTATCATCTCTCCAAGTTCAGCTATTCAAACATTCAGATAGTTTGTACTAAGACAAATAGTTTCTTTTATAGAGGAAAAGCAGGAGGTTGGGATCCCTACAAAGGTGGGAGGGAGTCCTATCCTTTAGGAGAGTTCGAAGGTAGGTGGAAAATACTAACTAAAGGAGGGAGTCCATGGTTGTTTTAGTTCAACCACTCTTAATGACTCATCCTCAAGGTGGTTGGGATAGAACCTCCGCTTCTATTTTTTAAAAATATTCCATAAAAAACTTAGCGTGGGCGCTTAACTGGGATAGAGCACTAATTGGTGTGGGCTCATTGTTAATTTTCCAGCTCGGCACATGAGTGTAACTGGCTACTCGTGCCCAGGAAAAAACAAGGGTTTTTACAGTCTTGCTCAGGGAATTGTCAATAAGAGGAATGTTACTCTCATGCAAATGAATGTAGTGATGGTTTTTTCTAGGCATGAAAATTATTATTGGTCATAGAAACGACCCTCCAATGGGAAATATGGGGATTACAAGGACAATGAAAAAATGTTGTGTAACAAATACACCCTAAAGCATGAGATCTGAGGGAGAGGGACGAGTGAAATGCTTTATGAGAATGCGTTCGAACCAAACATTGTTGTCGGAAATCCTACAATTACAAATACAACTGATATATTTGATACATGAACATGTGGCATGGGCACAACCATCCATATAGAGTATATATAAAAACTGAGATCTGAGGTATGGACACAGCCATCCAGTAGTAAGGATCAAAAAATATACTAAGGTATGGTCGCAACCATCCAATAAAAAGAGTAATGCAATAAGTTATAATAATCCACAAAAATCCTCAACCTAGACTTTATAAAAAAAAATCCAGGGTCTTGCGCTCCATCTTGACCCAAATAAGTACAATTTCAGGTATGCGAATATATGAGCTGAAGTCAAACATGCCAGAAAATCACCTGATTACCAGCCAATGATGAAAGTTGTTAACAGGCACGAGAGAAACCACCATTAATGAAAATTTCTCTCAAGGTACAACCGATACAATATATGGGATGTGAAAAGTGATCTGGCATCGAACATCCGCATAATCACTTGATCGAAGGCCAATGATGTGGAACTTGCGTTGAATGCAAAAAAGCTACCATTAAGGCATGCAGGCTCCAAGGTACCAGAATAGAGTCTTTTGATCAAATTCCTGGATAATGAGTTGAAGTTGACAGGAAATGATTTGATCAAAGGTGGGCCATAATTTTTTCCACATCGTCGATGCGAGATAGAAGAACATGTTAATAGTGAATTAGGACCAACAGAGAATCATAGGGTGGTTGAAAACTACAGAGGAAAACTTCTCTTGAACATATCAGCAACATGACACTAGATTTGGCAATATTTGACATCAAAGGATCTGAAGTCATGATGACATGGAAAAGAGAGGATGAGAGTTCAAAAGAGATTACCCAAACCCATGGAGGCAAAAATAACGAAATGAGATGTTCCCAACCTGACACGAATGCAGACAAGTGCCATGTTCAAGAGTGACATACAACCAACATAACTAAAACTTGGTTCCATTTTCCCCCCACCATTTCTAGCGAGTACCCAATTATTTTTTAAAACAAGGTTGAAGGGGATAGCATATGCTTGTGCTGTAAGTTTGTCCTTCGGACAAATCCATCCTAGTACATTTTACGAGCCCTAGGAAGGAGGAACTCAAGTAACATCACGACAATGAAATCTGATGTCATCAGTGTTTAACGAGTTTGAAAAAGGGAGAACTCGACATCTTTTCATGTTTAGAGAGTTTGAAAAGAAGGTGGAAAAGAAAACTCCAATAGATCCTTTTCATAGGTAGTCTCGCACATCTGAAAAGGTAGAAAACTATGTCTGCGAGAACCTCTTAGTCGCAGTAGGCTAAGGTATTCCTTTTTAGTAAATAATTCATCCTAGCTCGAAAAAGGGTTAAACATATACTAGGTGGATATAATTTTGCATCCATTTAATGAGTTTAAAATGACAATAATATCGACAATATTTTCAATTTTAGAGAGTCAGAAAAGAGATGAAAGATGACTCTAGTAGTGAATTTTTCATGTTTTTACCGAGTCCGAAAAAGTATAAAATATAACTCGTTACTTCATCACTGTCGTGTGAAAACCTATTGCTACACAAGAGACACGCGTAAAACCCATTTTCCAAAATAATATAAAATAATCGAAAAATATATATTGAAACCTAATTAGGGTTGTGAAAAAGTTATAAAATGCCAAAAATGGTAAAAATAATTACTTTTCACTTTTTACCTCTTGTGGAGTAATAGTTACCCATTTAGCACTGTGATTTTGTGGTGACGATAGCAGACAATCCAATAGTCCAATCTCGATTCCGTCAGTTCCAGGCAAGAGACAACACCTTTCCCTTCATTTTGAGTCATTCCTTTCTACCTGCAATTTCCAGTTTTGAATCTGGGGGAGAAAATGTGAAAATTAGGGCACGAAAATTGGCGTGGGTTTTGGGCAGGGAGTTTTGCCAACTGCCCTATTTTATACACTAGGGCGCGCCCATTGGCATGACTATTTGAAAAACAGTCGCGCTAACATCGCAAGCCATTTTTATGTCAAAAATCCCAAGTGATAGATCAAATTTTCACAATTTTTTATGTTCTTATTAGGCTAACAATTTCCATGTAACAATATTTGCAGCTGTAAAGCAGAAAAATGGTCATAGAAGGGAAAGAACGAGAACATAGTGAAGAAGATGAGCTCGCCCTGGAAAACAAAAGAGTCATGGAAGCTCTCAGAAAATGTGCACTGAAAATGTTCTTCTTAACACCATGCCTCTGAGCTCAACCAGAGCTACTGCAGTATCTGATTAGCATATGGGACAAAAATCAAGAAAATTTCATCCTTCGAGATCAGGAATTTAAGATTGAAGTCTTTAATGTCTATTTCATAATAGGATTATCACAGAGGGGAGTAGCACCAATCCTAACCGACACTCAACCTTGCATGGAAAACATGACCATGGTGATAGATAGGGTATGTCTAGGAGCACGGAAATGATCGGGCAGCGGGAAAGTTGATATCCAGACTATCCCAGACTTGACAGTCAGAGTAGTGTTACATACCATCACACGAGCTGCGGTATTGCAAGCACTGCACGAAGCAACAAAGACACAGTTGCTTGTTGATATAGACTACTTTTCACCGATCATCTACAACTGGGCAGATGCCGTGAAAATAAACATGAAACACTAGATAAAAAAATGCAGGAAGGGAAAATTGAAAAAAATCAGCTATGGGTCTATTTTGGTATCTTTCTTCCTGGAATGACTACCAATATTTTAGCGGCAGGAGGTCATAGTTGCAACACCACCAATGAGAGAACCACAGATGGCCTGATGGGTAGCTCTAATGCCAAGGGTAGGGGTGGTCAACAAATGTCCTGGAGACATAAATTCTTCGATTGGCTCTGCCAACAACTGATTGTCGTGGAGGACTGGCCCTACTCTTGTACATATTTCACTAATGATCCGGACCTCCCACTCTCGGAGGGAGAGGATTGGGATGAAGATTTGGGTGAGACTTATTTTTAATTTTTGTGAGTATTATGATTTTTTTTATCTATGTGTGTTCTAATATTAAATCCATGTGTTTGCAGGTGTTGGCCCAGAAAGACCTATCGGTATGTCACTGATAGCAAGGTGACTCCCTCGCGATTTCAACCCTCAAGGCGAGGGCAGCGAGGAAGATGAGATAGTGCGTAATCTGGAGGGAATCACTAGAGGAGTTCTAGACTATGCACGTTTTGATGATGTTCCTCGCACCTACCAGAGGCATACTGTAGGGGTTCCAAGCCGAATTCACCGCATTATGAGGCGGCTTGTATGGGCAATGACATGTTATCATGAGCACCATGTTGATTAGATACCTATGTTTTATTTTCATCTTCATATTTTGAAGACATGATGTCTCACGATGTAATAGAAACACACATATATTTTTTGAAGTTATGATGCATAGGGCTGCAAACATGCGATATATATATACATATATTTTCCTACATAGATATTTTACATGTGATTATGATTTTAAAAATTACGCAAATGTCTATCTAATAGAATGTTAGTCACTGTATCAGTTAATGTATTCATTTGTCTAGGAATATGTTGATATATAATAAAATCAAAATGTCTTTCTAGCAAACGAATACGTAAATACAATCTCAGAATGTGCGAATTTCTAACTAAATAATGACTATTGAGTTACAGAACGAAAAGCTGTGAGTCTAGATTTACAAGCAATGCACATATGCCGAGGTTGATTGCTTCGGTTAATAGATCAATAACAACGCTATATTCAGTGACATTGTTTGTAGCTCATCCTAGACAAATACCTTGAAAATATATCAACTCACCAGCAAGATCATAAATTACCCAAGCTGCCGAAGACAAATTCTTGGTACTGCGGGAAGCATCATCCGCAAAACCGACATAAGGGGTAATAGACACCTGCACCATAAGCAAGACCCAATAATTATGAAAATGCTCACAAAGTACAGCAAACCAAAATATGTACAAAAAAATGAAAATGACACCTATGTACACCTATTAGACATGGATGACTCATGCATAATATTTTTTAAGATACAACCCATTTCTGGGCTATTCAAGAGGATGACCTTCGTAATCAATAAGCTCATCAGCCCCATTCTGCAATACATATTTAATGATGTAGGGCCCATGCCACATAGGTTGAGCTTTACCTTCCCCCAGCTTATCATGAGCTTGGTCATACATGAGGACGAGATCTCCTTCAATGAAAGAATGAGGGGAAACTTATTGGTCAAAATGAGCCTTGACCCACTTTTTTTGTGCTTTGATAACCAAAGCAGCAAAGCGGTGAGTTTCATCCAGCCTTTTTAAATAAAGGAGACGTTCTTCCTCTGGTGAAGTATTCGGTATTAATTCAACAGCTAACTTGAGTGAAGGTATTTCACATTCAATCTACAGACTAGCTTCTAGGCCATAGACCAATTGGAAAGGAGTGAACTCGGTTGCATTCTTAACTGAGGTTCAGTATGCCCAAAGAGCCGAAAATAACATGAGATGAAAATTCAATTTATGGATCCCAATCATATGTTGAAGCATAGTGACAAGGACCTTGTTCATAGCCTCAACCTGGCCATTGGCTTAGTACGGTGTTGAGCTATCATGACACAGACCCAACTTAGAAGTCAACTCCGCCACCATATAATGCCGAAAATGGGAACCATGATTGGCAATTATGGCTTGCGGGACACCAAACCTAGCAATAATGTGATTGAAAATGAACTGAGCAGTTGTCTTACCGTCAGTGGCAAGTGTAGGCCTTTCTTCGGCCCATTTGGTGAAGTAGTCCACGACTACAATAATATAAGCATGCCTCCCAACCGAGGGAGGGTTACATGTCATAAACTTTGAAAAGGGACCAACGGTAATGACAGGATGAAGAGGAACGGGTGGCGCACGCATCTTGCATTGGTAAATCTAGAAATCATGGCATTTACGAACTGTGAAAATGCAGTCTTTGAAAATAGAGGGCCAAAAATAACCAGCACGAAGGATTTTTTGAGGAGTAGCATAGCCAAACATGTGACTGCCACAGGTGCCACTGTGACATTCATTGAGAACTTTCTCAGCTTCCTCGAGGGTTAAACACCAACGGAGAATGGAATCTACCCCGACATGATAGAGGGTATCCTCGACTATACGATAATGTTGCAACTGATGGCGGATACGTCGGTGAGTATCCTCCTTCAACTCATATCTAAAAGATGAAGTTTGGAGATAAACAATGATATCACCATACCACGGATTGAGGGTGCTAGTTAAGAAAAGCGAATCGTCTAGAATGGATTCCTCAAAATGAAAAGGAACGGAGTCGGAAGGGAGAGAACAAAGAAAATTAGCGAAAACTAATGATTTCTTACACTTGGCAGTATTAAATTCCAAATCAAACTCTTGGAGGATAACAATCCATTTAGAGTATTTCCCCCCAAACAATTGTCGAAACAAGATGTAATTCATGGGGTTGCAATCAGAAATCACTGTCATTGTGCATAAGAGAATATAATGAAGAAAACGTTGGACTTCTTGAAATGCAACTAACGCTAACTTCTCGACATGAACATAGCGAGTTTCTTAGTCAAGAAGGTTACAAGACAGGTAATAGATAACATGCCCATGACCATCATTATCGTCTTGTACCAAAACCATCACAATTGTGCTGAAAATGAGAGTCAAATAAAGGGAAAAATCACGATGATAATTTGGAGGGCGAAGTAGAGGAGCATTGACAAGAAATGTCTTCAACATATCAAAATATTTCTGAGTGATTTCATCCCAACAAAAAGGAATGCCCTGCTTCAATAATCGTGTGAATCCTTTAGCTACTTCGGTATAGTTAGGTATAAAACGACGTAAAAAAATAGTTTTTCCTTGTAAACTTTGCAACTGGTGCAATGAGGAAGGAGAGGGGAAATTAATAATGGCCTCAAATTTGAGAGGATCAAGACAAATTCCATCTTGAGACACGATCAACCCTAAGAGTCTACTAGAATCAACGCAGAAGACGCACTTATGTAGATTAAGCTGAATGTTATAGTGTCTACAACGAAGAAAAATATAACGAAGATGGTCAGGGTGATCCCTACGCTTAGCCGAATGAGCCGGAAGGTCATCCAGATAAGGCTGCATGATGTGACAAATATCATGAAAGGCATAGGACATGGTGTGCTGAAATGTGGCCCCAACATTTTTTAAACCAAAAGGAAGCTTCTTATATGCAAAGGTACCCCGAGGAAATATGAAGGCAGTCTTGTGTTGATCAGTCGGGAGAATGTTGATTTGATTATAACCAGAAAAACCGTCCATAAGGGAAAACATCTCACTCCCAGCACAGTCTTCAATGATATGATCAATGAAGGGATTAGGATAATTATACTTAGTACAAGCTCTATTGATATCATGATAGTCAAGACAAACACGAATAGTGCCCTGTTTCTTATATACAAGAAAAATATTACAGACCTACTCTGTCAAGGGAATTAGATAAATGAAACCAGCTTTGAGAAGCTTTTCCACTTCAACTTTAATGGCAGCAACTTTTCCAGGATGAACTGGACAAAGACACTGGCGAACAGGTTTTGAACCGAGGTAAGTAGGAATTGCATGTACCATAATGCTAGGATCAATGTCGGGCATTTCTTCGTAGGACCACGCAAAGGAATCACATAATACACGAAAAAGGCTAGTATAGACTTGTATTTCATCGGAAGAACAAGTGACCCTCATATGGATGTTCTCGACAATTCCTAGTTTAATGGAAATCTCAAGAGGAATCTTCTATGTAATGTTACTCAAGTTACCTTTCGAAAAAAAATCATGTATCTGAACAGGTGTTTGAAGCGAAGGAGAGGAAACCTGAGAAGAAAAATGCTCAAGACAAGTAGACATGGCCCCGAGACTTTGGAGAAATGAGGAACGATGATGATTATCGTCCCACGAGGGATCTTCGAGAGACATGGTTTCCACAATGGCCTCATCGGAGGGAAACACTTCCTTCAAAGGATTGGGTGAATCAAAATTACCAAGCCAAGGGGATTGAGAATAAATGTGAAGAGACATGCTCGAAGGAGCAGAATCAGGGGACGAAGTATCCGATGCGGCGATGAGTTCACAATATTCAATTTCAATCGGATTCAATGGCATCGTATCTCTGAAAGAATCGATATGTTCAGGGGAAGGGATAACCCATTGGTGATCGGTGTGAGAAATCATGTTGACCTAAACAGTATTTGGTGGTGGAAGAGGAAAAATACCTATGAGGGCAGTCTCCTTGAAAACGCCTGGCCGTACGCTATCATAGGGAGTAGGAATCTTATCGACATATGAAACATTGTTCTCGGAAGAAGAAGTGAGAAAATATAATTGATCGATAATAACAAACTTTCCTTCGTGCGAGAATTTCAAAACAAGAAAGAGAGTGGACAGAACACATATCATTGTGTAAGTCCAACTACGACCAAGGAGAAGATTATAATTGAGCTAACCATCAATGACTTTAACTTCCACATTGACTGTCTTCCATTCTAACATGATTAATAAACTAGCGAGAACACCAAGAGGTTAAGATTCTCTTCCATCAAATGCTTCGAGGGCATTGGGTGACTAGGTGAGAGCTGGAGAACCAATGTCTTTCCAACAACTAGATGACATAAAATAGGTATATGCACCCTCATCCATGACTGCCCAGTGAATTTTCAAACTATTTATACCAACCTGAATGATGAGTGCAATTTGATGTGGGAGTCATGAGACGAAATTCTCTAAATCGAAAGAAAGCAAGCTAGTATCTACAGGATCAACCCCACCTATCATGGATAACAACGCTTTTCATTGTGATGGAAAACTCTGAAGTACTTCTAACGCAGACATTGTGGATGGTGCCTGAGACAAATCCCCAAAAATACTGTAATGCTAAGCGGCACAGGTGTTAGGATTGTACGAAGACTTGCGGAGCACGCCTTTGGAAGGTGGTCATACAATGGATTCAGTATTAGGCCTTTCAATCTCAAGAGGGCCAGAAACAGGTGGAGGAGGAGGAAAATAGCGATCTCCTTCCCAGTTGCCTGACGTGAACCAGAATAATATTTCGATCAAGTAGTAATAGAAATGGGTGCAGAAATGTTCATCATAAAAACCTGAGAACCAAATGTGGTAGAGGACAGAGGTTTCTCTACCATCCGAGTTTGCTGAGTAGGAAAAGGTTCTTTAAGAATATTCGGAGCTCCTTGAGTGCCTTTGAGCAATCAGATCACTTCAGACCATCGAGGATAGTCATTGGTGAAGTTCTCTTCGCCACAAATCAAACAAGGATACTTCGGTTTGCGTTGAAAACTATCAGCAGAATGAGGCTTCGACGAATCCTGTTTCGAGGTATCAGCTTTGGCCTTACATTTACCCTTCTTCTTACCTTTGGAAGCGTTAACTGTAGGATTGGCCTAAGCGACATTCACTTCTGTGGGTTTGCCAGAATTTGGATTTGGTTGAGAAGAAACATTATTGGAAGAAGTAGACTTCTGCTTCCCAGAATTAGACGGAGACTTTTGAGAAGTTTGAGATACAAAACAAATAACACTGTCAACGGATGGATTCGTTGGAGGTTTAGAAGTTCCAGGTCGAGGAGCATCAGGAAAGATATCATATAAAGCATCAGATTGAGAGTACATAAGATCGAGGTACTGGGCGTAAGGAATGGCTTGTTCCTCGGTTACACATGCCCCCATAGCTATGTCTTTGGCGATCTGATTGAAAAGGAGGTAGTGAACCAATGAGTTAGAATCTGATTAGGAATTTCAAATTTGATCATGCAACGATGTCGCCTCCACTCATGAATATGACCCGAGATATGAGTAGTTCGGTCCTGTTTCAACGAAGTGAGGAGTTGCATCCCAGTCTCATAGCACACTGACAACTGGAAATGTGTAAGGAATGCCATATCTAAGGAATTGAAATCTTGAAAAAATCCATGAGATAGCCCAATGTACCACTTTGCAGCGGCACCAGTAAGAGTACGCTATAAAATACGGAGCCGAATAGAATTTTCAACCCAAGAGTTAGAGGAACACCACAAGTCGTAAGTCCTAACATGTGTTTGGGGGTCTTCACCAGGTTTAACCTCAAATTTAGGACAATTAGCAGGAATCTTGGTCAGAACTAGAGGCTAATATGGATTTTGAAGAATGGGATCATTTGTCAATTTTGGCACATCATGTAATTCCAACGTAGCAAGAAATGGTAATTGAGTATTAAAATTCATCGAAGGTCTTTGATAAGGACCCGTGTGTACATTGCACCCAGTCCGAGCGGGATTTTTTCCCCACACATTCTGTCCCGAAATATTCTGGTCATAGGGATTAGAAGCAGGATAATTCAATTGATATTGGTGTTGAGGAGCAGGATATGGAATCGAACTAGACCATGGAGGTTCGTGCTGAGTGGTATAAGGATTCTATTATGGAATGTAAGCATGGCTTTGAGGTTGATGATACAAAGGTTGATTTTGAGGGTAAGGAATCTGAGGCGCACTATATATTGGTTGATATGAAACTTGAGGGTAGTAAGCACCCTACGGTTGATTAGGTTGACCTTGCGAGTAGGTTGAGCAGGCTGTTGAGTAGGGTAAATAGGTAGAACTGGCTGCGAAACTGAAGGAATATGCTACTCAGTAGGTTGAAATGGTTGCTGAGCTAGTTGAACCGGATGTTGAAACTGTTGTTGGGGACCAAAAGGTTGTCCCTGTGGGAAAGGTTGGCCTGATGGTTGTGACGGACCAGGTTATCCCTGATAGCCAGGTTGACTTGGGGAAGGACCAAAGGGTTGTCCTAGTTGCACAATATTTGGGCCATACTAAACGTGTGGTTGTGATTGAGGTGCAACAGGTTGTCCCTGTGATGGATAATTTTCCCCCCCAGGACCAAAAGATGATCCTGGTTGATTCAAAGGTTGACCCGAAAGACTGGAGGGTTGTCCATGTTGGGCCAAAGGCTGACCTTGTGAAGGTTGGACTTGTGGATCATATGGTTGTCCCTGTGGACCAGAAGTAGGGCCCTATTAAGCTAAAGGTTGTCCCAATGAGGGTTGTCCTTGGAAGCCAAAGGGTTGCACAGGAAGAGTAGGTCCCATATGATTAAAAATCTGATAAGGATCATAAATAGCCTAATAAGGATCAATAGGAGGCAAATAGACCGGATTACCATACACATCATAATGGTGCGGATAGATATATACGGGATTACCAATAGCATCATAGTGATGGAATCAAGGATTAGCAGGAGCCTGAGACTGCTGAGATCCCTGAGAACCCTGCTGCTGAATAGCCAATAGATATTCTTCAAAATTAAGACTTCCAAGAATGACAAGAGGAGTGGAAATTGAACTAGAAGCCACACAAACCATTGGTTGAAATGGAACAGGTCTAATAGTAACCGATGAACTAGGAGTTGAAGGTGATAGCCCCAATGAAGGTAGGAACGAACTCTGAGGAGGAGTTACTATACTGGATTGCGCAATGGAGGAAACTCTAGATATGATCTGACTGAAGTATCTATATCCAAATGGAAGTGAGACCGACGGTGGTGAAGATTGGATGGAGGCACGAGAGGAAAGATTTGATATTCTCCTGTGGAAACAGGCATTCCTTGACAACCAACAAGACTGGAGGAATCCATACCAGAGTCCAACGTAAGATCTTCGAAAATACTACGGGGACTAGGAGGTACCGCATCAACAACAAAGGGTGATCCTGACGTAAGAGGAGGAAATTCTCCTTCTTCCCCAAAACCAGACCAAGCACTTGAAGGAGGCCAATTGAATTCAATTGGATTGTCAAGTAGACATCGAGTAGTAAGGGATTGGACAGACGGAATAATAGGCTGCGTGAACTTGACAGACCTAGTGGATTGAGGGGTTTAAAAAGAAACGTCTGGAAAAGAACCACCACTAAGAGGCAGTGAGGACAATGAAACCGAATGTTCCGCCACTTTGAATTTATATCAGAAGAGGAAGGAAAAGAGATAACCAATTGAAGGTGCCAAAACAAGAACCAAAGAAATCAATCAGGCCAAACATGAAACTTTTAATGGGCATGTGATTGTAGGTGATTAATTTTATAACACTTAAACCAAAATTCATTGTTTCATATTTTAAGAGTCGAGAAACAGGAAAAATATGACTCTAGTCACTTTCAATTTGAAACGAGCGTGAAAGGACAGGTGCTCAATGATCTCTTCTATTGTTTAAAGTGTCATGAAAATATCGAAATGACTTCTCAGGAATTCTAAGCAAGAGGGTGTACCAAGTTTCCGTGAACTGCCATATATACCTTGGTGATCAAATGAAACGGAAATGACCAAGGACTTGATGTATGTGCAGGTAGTCTCCCCGAATGTTGTGTCCAGTGTATCACAGTTACAAGGAGGCAGACTTGACTTCCTATGGATAAAAGGATGGAAACCTAGATGGGTCTCCCTTTATATACGTGACAAGACGAGGAGCACAAGTTCATACTTTCACTGTCTGAAGCCAACAGGCGAGCGACAACTAGTAGGTTTTAAGACACCGGAACACGTCTCTAGCCTAGACCACTAGAAATATTGTGTAAGGTTTCAATGTTGCCTTAGGTTCATTGAGTAAATTTTAAATTTAATCTTGAATTAGGTTTCAATTTCCAGGCCTTAACGAATTTGGAGCTCAAATTCCTAAATGAAAACCTTATGCAAATGATCATCATTTCAGTTCGATGAATGCTAGTTATAAGAAGGATGTAAGTCTTTCAAACAAAAACAAACAAACAAAGTATACGAAGAAAATTTTAATGCCTCTAATGCAACAAATTGAAAACAAAATTCCTCCCTAGATGACAAAGGCTAGTTATGCAGAGGAATGTTTCAATTTTGATGCAACAAAAAAATGCAAAATATTTATTTTTTTTTAATTTTTTCAATGAAAAAAGGCACACATTGCACTAATTGAAATGGAAAATAAACACTAGTTTGAGTTTTGTAAATGTAGGGATTTAAAATTGAATGATTCAACCAAAGCAAAAGAAACACAAAACGTTCAAGCTAATGCAACAAACTTTAGATCAAATAGAGAGAATTTCCCAAATTGACCCAACACAAGCAATGCAATCAATGCCTAGAGCGCTAAGGGGAAAGATCAATTGATGAAACGAAAAGACCATTCAACCAAAACACCCAAAAGGATCAAGGAAAAATCACTGTAATAGTGAAAAATGAAACAAGGTTAATGACAATCAAAGAGACTTGCATTTAAAACAGAAGGCTCAGTGTACAAGAGCACTCAGAAACACAAGGCCTTTAAATGACACTGACAGGAAAATGGACAAACAACTGAGAGAGAGAAGTCTACAGTAGTCAACATAGTTCCAAAGGCTAGATCACACCCAGAAAATAACCCAGAAGCAAGCACAATTGACTAGAAGACTCATTAAGGAGGTCAAACCAAAACCTACAGGGGTTGGCACGACTGTAAGGCTGTAATCCACACCATACAGGGGTTGGCACGAGTGCAAAGAGAGAAACATATGCCAATCAGCGTGGCTATTCAGACAAAAACTGCACCAAGCTAGATACCTATAGGAAAAAGGGGAAAAACCAAAACTTAATGAGTAGAGGTCAACCTTGACACTGTGGAGATGAACATAGGATGGAAATTAAGTAAAAAAACCACAAAAAGACAGAAAATGAAATTGATAATTCAAACTGACCCAACAAAAAGGAAGGACAAAATCGCACTGATTCCTAGTGGAGTTGCCAATTTGTTACATAGGTAAATCTTCTCTGTATACATAAATGATACCTCTAGCCCTAGGGTGGGTCTAGAAACAAACAAACATGCTAAAGTGTTGCTTCCTAGTTAATGAATGAATGAAATACATGGTAGATCAAACTACCTAGAATCTAATGTTGTCGTTGTTGCAAAAAGAGTAGTAGCTTCTCACTTCTATATTGGAAAATCACAATCTATTCGTTGTTATGCCCAGATAGCTGCACATGTAACAAGGAACAAGAACAACATACGATATCATAGTTTCATTCACAATTATTAACCAGTCAAAGAGGGCTAAAGCTATCGCATTACACAAACATCATAACACAATAGTGGAACCAAACAATAGTCATGTATATATAAGTAGAAGGAAGATGTACAACCGATGCTTTGACGTCTCCATCTCCTCTAGCAGGGTTCAGTCGAAGCGTGTCTTAGTACCTGTTGAGGGATTCAGATGGAATGAGGACATGGATTCAAGATCTCCTCAATTTGATTCCTTCTATCTATCTTATCTAGTCATTCAAATATAGTATCATCTCTCCAAGTTCAGCTATTCAACCATTCAGCTAGTTTGTAGTAAGAGAGCTAGTTTCTTTTATAGAGGAAAATGAGGAGGTTGGGATCCCTACAAAGGTGGGAGGGAGTCCTATCCTTTAGGAGAGTTCCAAGGGAGGTGGAAACTACTAACTAAAGGAGGGAGTCTGTGGTTGTTTCAATTCATCCACTCCCAATGACTCATCCTCGAGGTGGTTGGGATAGAACCTCCACTTTTATTTTTAAAGAAACATTCCATAAACATATTGGCGTGGGTGCTTAACTGGGATAGAGTTCCAATTGGTGTGGGCTTAGTGTTAATTTTCCAGCTCAACGTGAGAGTGTAACTGGCTACTCATGCCAAGGCAAAAACAAGGGTTTTTACAGTCCCGCTCAGGGAATTTTCAACGAGAGGAATGTTACTCTCATGCAAAGGAATGTAGTGATGGTTTTTTCCAGGCATGACACTGTTTATTGGTCACAGAAATGACCCTCTAATGGGCGAGATGGAAATTGCAGGGATAGTGAAAAAATGTTGTGTAACAGTGATCGATATGTATAATCATCTCTTTACCCATCAAGTAGTGTTTCCACTTCTTGATGCTTTGTACCAATGCATATAACTCTTTTTCATATGTAGGATAATTAGTTAGATCAACATTGAATGTTTCGAAATGAAAAGTGATAGGCTTACTGTTGAGCCTTAGAATTGCCTTCTCTTTTACAAACCTTCACTTCATTTCATCATTATTTTATCACTTCATAAGCCTAAAATCAATGAAGAATGATTAGGATTGCTTAAAGGTTACATGAAATTGATTAACATATTGTAGTCTCATGATTTTTGCTATTTTAACAATTTTCTGCAAAATAGCTACAGAATACAGGCATTCCGTAGCTGACCGCGCATTCCGTAGCTGATCCCGCATTCCACAGTTGTTTTACAGTTCGAGTGGGTTACAGGTGTCGTCTCAAAGAAAGGCGCATATGGGCAAATTCCAGACTTCATCCACATCATTCCTTGCTCCCTACAAAGTCTGAGCACAATTCTACATGTGGTTATGCACGTGGGAAACCAAAACCAAGAGGTAGAGTTCTACCAGGACACAAACTCTACAGCTATCTGCAGCAAAGTACGCAACCTCCAATAAGAGTTTTAATTCGATTAGAAGTGGGAAAGACACTTATCCATGTTTTTCTCATAGAGTAGTTATGTAATTTCATTATAAAAATAACTTGAGAGACCAAGATGGGGTTAGTTGGTGGCTGTTTTGGTTGTTAAGCTGTCTAAGACTGTAATACGCTATTTTTAGAGATTTTCTCCTTTAATGAAAGAAGCATCATTCTGCTGGATGAGATGAGTCGATTTTGAGTTAGATTACGTGCTACCAGGTGGTGGAGGGCCCCTGCCTCCTGTGCAGCTCTGTTTTTTTAATTTAGATAAGTAACTCTCGTTTCATTCTTAGCTTAGTTAATTTTCTGAATTTTGTGTTTTTATGTTCATTTGTATTGAATTCTATAGTTTAGTCTCATTCTAATGAATTCTTCCAAAATATCTGTAATGATGAATGGGAATTAACTGTGTTATTTTAGGAGTTTAATTGTGTTTTCATTTCAAACTGTGTGTTTTCTGCCAATTTGCATTAGATAGTACAGCCAGACTTGTTTTCATAAAACAAGATAAGGCCGTAATATGCAATAGATTAGTTTCACTGTAGTTTAATACTCCGAAGATCAAAAAGCGCTTTGGTTCATTGTACTTCAAAGTTAGGATTATGGCATTTAGTTTAATTCTATTCACCATATTTCCAGTTTGAATAATTGCATTTTAGCCCAGTTATGGTCACTATGTTTTCAGTTTGATTAATTGAACTTTAGCTTAACTCTGTCATTTGTATTTCAAAATAGATTAATTGCATTCTCGTTCATGTTTTGCTTAATGTATAGCCAAGTTTCACTAATTAGTTGAATGATAGTTCTGTTCTACTAGACTAAGGCCTTCATTATTTACAAAAACCACTCCTGTTATTAAACTCTTCCAACATATCACTATGCAGACAGGAATTGGTAATATCATTTCATGGCTTTGATTATTCTGCAGATTCTTCTAATTGTGCAACTAGCCTTTTCCTCAAAATTATTTCAAAAGACTTTAACTTTCGAATAAGGCTTAGTAATGACAATTTAGGTTGCAGAATAGATTAGTTTCGGTATCCTTGATTAATTTAGAGAAGAATTATTCACTGTGTTGCAGAACTGACTTTTCCAAATATGTCCAAACAAATATCTAGTCATGGATAAGATCTGTTTTGTGATATGGTAAATTGTTGTTTAGGAAAACCTCACTACACTAAATTTATCCTTTTCTTGAAGTATTCCAACATGTCTCTAACAAATAAATTGGACTAAATTTGTGTTGTGAGTTACTGTCTAGTTTTACATACCACACATGATTTAGAATTGTATCTAGTGTGACCAACAACTGCTTTTCACCAATATTTAGTTCTTTCTCTTCTTAACACAAAATCATAAAACCAAAAACATCATAAAAACACTAAACACAACGAAGTAGGAAAAGGTTACTTAGGCACATATGGTGCACTTCACTTGAGCAGTTTACTGACCCTGGTTGACAATTAATGAACTCAATTTAGGAGACTAGGATGAGCACAACATTTTGGCGCCGTTGCCAGGGAAGTGTAACTAGGTATCCTGATTTCCTACATCCACAAAATCAAAAACAAAAACTTCAATCACCTACCACACCCACTATATCATGTGGTGCAGTAAGAGCCACACATCCACATCATGAATTCATATTTTTGCAGGTAGAAGAAGAGGTGATAAAGCAGGTTGAAGAAATGGATGGAGATGATGACAATGAGGAAGATCCTTTTGGATTTCCTATTCAAGAAACTGATATCAACATTCAAATGAAGAACATCCATCCATCTGTGCTTCCTAACTTCAAAGGTATGAGATCAGAAGACCCAGAAACTTTTCTTTTTGAATTTGAAATAATTTGTAGATCTTATGGCTATAAATTGCATAAAAATTAGTTGTTTTTCGGCCAACATTGAGATAGAGGCTGATAGATGGTTCATGACTTTAGGAACAAATTCTATGAGACATGGGATGATATGGAAAATGTTTTGGAAAAATAAAGGTTATTGCATGTGACACAATGAAGTCTTCAAGATAGACCAAAAAGGGATATGACCTAAGTTAGTGGGAGATTTACTTATAATATCAAAAGATCTAAATTGCATAATTTAGGATCAGATGCATTAAAATCTCTCCTACTAAATGCTATAAAGGATGAATGGATTGATCTTCTTAATCTTGTGGGAAAAGGAGATGTTTATCGATTGTCATTTCAAGAAATTTGTGAACTATGCAAGAGCATATCAAGAGGAAAAGCAAAGTGTGTAAGGTCCCCTCAACATCCATTTGTGGCAAAAGTAAGTAAGTCAGCATCAAGATTGGTAAGTCAAACTGAACCTAACAATTTGATAAACATTCTTGGTAATTTAAATGAACAAATTGACATGCTAAGAGTGCAAAACAAGCAAAAAGTTGCTTCATTTATATTTTTCCCTAAATGTAGAAAGAAACATGCTTTGCATGAATGTCCATGTGATAACATTAAAATGTGTAAAATTTGTGCAGGATCACATACTACTGAAGATTGCCCATCATTACTAGGGTTGAAAGCAATTTACCAAAAGGATAATGGAGCAAATCAAGCACAAGAGCAACTTTGTTATGTAGCTCCAAGAGGGCTATGGCAGCCTCATCAACCCAATATGATGCAATATCCTTATGCACAGTTTCAAGGTTATGCACAACAACCTCAAGGTAATTGGAGAGCACCCTTGCCTTGGCAACCTTGGCCATCTCAATCCCAACATCAAAACCAACCTTGGAAACCTTTGCCATCTCAATCCCAACTTCAAAACCAACCTTGGAAACCTTGGCCATATCAATCCCAACCTCAAAACCAATCTTGGCAACAAAGTTGGCAAAGGCCCTATAAAGGAAATCCACCATATCCTCAATCTTTCCCTCTCTATCCTAAATACCATGATCAATGTTATCCATACCATTTACCTCCACTACAACATCAATATCACCCTCATTTTACCTCAATTCAACCTTTTCCATTACCATCCACACAAACACCCCAGAGATTCCCCACTCCACTACCTCCACAACCATTTCATATCCCCAACAATAAAACACCTCAATCAACTTACAATTCTGAGGTATTGCAAAATGATTCACCAGCTGTCATTAAAGAACAACAACCAGAAGAAGAAGAAGACTCAGATGAGGTCCAAGAATCATGGATGTCTACTGATAAAGAGAAGATATTGGAACCAGAGATTGAAAAGTCTCATGCATGCCTATCACCAGATTCTATGAATGAAGATCACATCTCCGAAGACTTTCATTTCATGATAGAGGAAAGACAAGGAAGACAAGATTACATTGAATCTTGGTTCAATTCAGTCATCGGATTCCAATGCTCAATTATTCAATATCTTCTGACATCATCTGAATCAAGACAGTTGGCATCTCATATACAGGTACATATCAAAGAGTGTCTTTCAAACCTGCATATGAGTTCATCTATCATCTTGTTACAGACATGGTTCCACTGGAAGTATTCATATACTTGAACAAGATTTTCTTTTTCAAGTAGAGTATGACATAAAAATAAAAAATAAAAAATAAAAAAATAAAGAGAAAAATAAGTCCTATTGTGAAAACCAGCTTGCTGGCGCAATTGGACATGAGCTTTGTTTGAAAACCAGGCAACTGGCGGGCAAATTTCACAATAAGTTCTGCAATTTCATGATGGTTTCAATCTTTCATGGTTCTTCAAATCATTCTTGGTTCTATGCTCGAGTTGGATGATGTGGAATTCCTTAAGGTCCACCTTTCAACAGATCTTGTCCCATCGACCTCAACACTTTATCTGGGATCAAGATTAGAGATTATTTGAAGTTCCTTGGAGCTTGCATTCATCAATGGCAAGCCTCCTCGTTGATAACAATGGGAATACAACAATGTCTCTTGATTGTCAAATCTTGCAGGTGACTCGACTTCGACACATTCATTCGTCCCTGTCAAGATGCACTGAGGTACCTTAACACTCATTTACATTATCGGTGAGTTGTCTCGCATTGGTTAACGATTTTCATTATTGATCGATAATCCAATGATTTCTTCCCATGCTCGACTTCGACACATTTATTCGCATGGTAAGAATTGTACCTTGAATGTTGGCTTTGATGAAGACTAATGGTTTTATGGAATCAACAACAACTTGCAGCAGTACATTTTATTAGTTTCTTGTAGCAGCATGTTCATATTTTTTTCAATTCAATAACAACTACGGAAAGTGGCAGTTTCTGCAGCTATTGCTGTAGCAGCCTATTTTCGTTTTTTGCAACTTTTTCCAGAAGGCAGTTTTGGCGCAAATATGGCAAGATATTGGAGCAGAAATAAAAAATTCTGAGCTTCTGGGTTTTCTCAGAATATGATAAATTGAGTAATATGCGGATAGAATTTGGAAAAAAACAAATTTCAAGGGCATTTCAGAAGGGTTTTCCAGGCAGATTTTCAATTTTCAGCATTATGGACAGATTAGGACAGATTTGAGTATTTTTGCACAGCATCGCCTTTTCTTCATCAAAATGAAATTCTGGAAGCATGTAGCAGAAGAAAAGGTAAAAATACACAGTTTCCCTTTGGAATCACTCAATTTGGCCTTAAAATGAGTCCGTGGCATACTTTTTTGTTGCAACATTGGGCAAAATGAAGGGTGAAACAGGGCAAAAATTGATTTTATCATAACTTTCAAACCGTGCATCCGCTGGTCCTGAAATTTTTATGGTAAATGCATTGAGGTAGGGTGAATAAACACATAAAATTTCAGAAAAATTCAGTATGTATTCTTCAATAAATTGGCCACTTTCACCTACAGCCATTTCTCATTTTCCGGGAGATCCGTGTAACCAATGGCAGATATTTTTCGTCAGAAGATGCATAATAATATTGGTGACAACCTCAGAAAATTTCAGGGAATTCTGATGTACCATTTGAGAGAAATTGCAAAATTCATTTCATTCTATAATTCCACTCCATCTCACTCCACTTTCACTCCATCTCACGCCATTTTCATTTCATTTCACAAGTCCATTCCACTTTCACTCCATCTCATGCCATTTTCATTTCATTTCACAAGTCCTATTCCACTTTCACTCCATTACATTTCACATCCATCTTCCATATTCATACTTCATTTCTTCTTACAGATTGCATGTTGCAGCCACATCTTATTCAGCAGTTCTGACATAATTGTATAGCCTACAAAGAGATGATGATTACAGGAAATTGAAGGATTCTGTTTTGAAGACCAACATGCTCAAAGAGGACCAAAGGAACAACATCAAGCATAGCAATTAACAAGGTCAAAATTCTGAGGTAAATTGTGAAAATTATTTTAATAGCAAAAAGTTAAAACATGAAATAGATACAATGTGTATAATCATGTGTTTCCTAAACAACCTATCATTCGAATTGATTAGCCATATCCCTTATCCAACATTCCATATCTCACCACAAGGTCATCATAAATTCTCCATCAGATCCATAGCCACTTCATTTTTCCTTATAGCTTAATCACCTCCATCCATTCACTTCCATTACACTTTGCAGCCAATCCATCTCTAAGTGCGGAAAGGTAATTCTAAGGGTGAAGCATCATTCTTCAACTAATCCATCTTCAGACACAGAGATACAGTTTCAAAATAAAGTATTAGACTCTGTATTCAATCTAGCTTCAAGCATAGAAAAGTAATTCTGAAAGGAAGATAATCTGCACAAAGGAGGAATGTGGCTAATTGTCAGGACACAATCAGTTGAAGTCAAGTATTTGGAAGGATATCCACAAGTCAAGGAGCTACTACAATAAGAAGGGAGGTTAAACTTTATAGATAAATTTGATGGCTTCCATAAGGAGATTACAAAATCTTTTGTCAAATCTTTTGATGGAGCAGAAGAAGAGAAACTGACATGGATATTGAAAATAAACTTGACACTCCACTACAAAAGGAAGATGAAGAACTAATCTCTGAAAAGTTAACAGAGATTAGAAAATAGATTAAGGCCAAAAGAAGCAGAAAGATAAGGTTGGATGTTCTAACAGAGGTTTCAAAGCACATGGAATAAGTTTTGATGAAATTGCATGAGGACATGCAAAAGTCTTGCAGTGGGGGTATGTTGAGCCCTAGAATTGCCTTCTCTTTTACAAACCTTCACTTCATTTCATCATTATTTTATCACTTCATAAGCCTAAAATCAATGAAGAATGATTAGGATTGCTTAAAGGTTACATGAAATCGATTAACATATTTTATTTTCATGATTTTTTCTATTTTAACAATTTTATGCAAAATAGCTACAGAATACAGGCATTCCGTAGCTGATCACGCGTTCCGTAGCTGATCCCGCATTCCGCAGTTGTTTTAGAGTTTAAGTGGGTTACAGGTGTCGTCTCAAAGAAAGGCGCATATGGGAAAATTCCAGACTTCATCCACATCATTCCTTGCTCCCTACAAAGTCTGAGCACAATTCTACAGGTGGTTAAGCACGTGGGAATCAAACTAGGAAGTAGACTCCTAACAGGACAAGAACAATCCAGATTCTGTTACGTGATCATGATCAGAGTACTAGTTTGGTTTCTATTAGGAAATACACTTATCCCTTTATTTTCTCCAGTTCTGTTATGTAAATTTTCTATTAATATGCTTGGGGAACCGAGAGAAGAAGGTTAGATCTTAGTTAGATTTTGGCTTTTTCTGCCAACCGTGAATACTCTGTTTTAAGTATTTTTCTCCTTTAATGGAAAAGACATCGTTCTAGTGCAAGAGCTGAGTCAACGTTAATTGAATTTGCAAGCTAATTTGGCAGTAGAGGGCCCCTACTGCCCGAGAGGCTCCGTTCAGATGATTTAGATAAGTAGCCTTAGCTTGATTTAGTTTTCAATTTCCAATTTCAATAGTTTTATTAGTTTCATGTTTTCATGTTCATTTACGTTACATATTACAGTTAGCCCTGTTCTAATGAATTCTTCCAAAATACCTCTAATGCTGAATGAGAATTAACTGTGAAATTTTAGGAGTTTAATTGTGTTTTTCATTTTGAGCTGTGTGTTTTATGTCAATTTTCATTAGATAGTACAGCCTGACTTGTTTTCGTAATATGCAATAGATTAGTTTCACTGTGGTTTAATACTCCGGAGATCAAAAAGCGCTTTAGTTCGTTGTACTTCAAAGTTAGGCTTATGGCATTTAGTTTAATTCTGTTCACCATCTTTCCAGTTTGAATAGTTGCATTTTAGCCCAGTTATGGTCACTGTGTTTTCAGTTTGATTAATTGAACTTTAGCTTAACTCTGTCATTTGTATTTCAAAATAGATTAATTGCATTCTCATTCATGTTTTTCTTAATGTATAGCCAAGTTTCACTAATTAGTTGAATGATAGTTCTGTTCTACTAGACTAAGGCTTCCATTATTTACAAAAACCACTCCTGTTATTAAACTCTTCCAACATATCACTATGCAGACAGGAATTGGTAATATCATTTCATGGCTTTGATTATTCTGCAGATTCTTCTAATTGTGCAACTAGCCTTTTCCTCAAAATTATTTCAAAAGACTTTAAATTTCGAATAAGGCTTAGTAATGACAATTTAGGTTGCAGAATATATTAGTTTTGGGATCCTTGATTAATTTAGAGAAGAATTATTCACTGTGTTGCAGAACTAACTTTTCCAAATATGTCCAAACAAATATCTAGTCATGGATAAGATCTATTTTGTGATATTGTAAATTGTTGTTTAGGAAAACCTCACTACACTAAATTTATCCTTTTCTTGAAGTATTCCAACATGTCTCTAACAATAAAATTGGACTAAATTTGTGTTGTGAGTTACTGTCTAGTTTTGCATACCACACATGATTTAGAATTGTATCTAGTGTGACCAACAACTGCTTTTCACCAATATTTAGTTCTTTCTCTTCTTAACACAAAATCATAAAACCAAAAACATCATAAAAACACTAAACACAATGAAGTAGGAAAAGGTTACTTAGGCACATATGGTGCACTTCACTTCAGCAGTTTACTGACCCTGGTTGACAATTAATGAACTCAATTTAGGAGACTAGGTTGAGCACAAACACTTACCATGTTGCAAAAGAACTGTGCCCATGGCATAATCACTAGCATCAGTTTGTATCTCGAATGGCTGTCTCAAATTCGGTAATCCAAGGAATGTAGCTCAACTAATATTGTCCTTTAAAGCTTCGAAATATTTCTGCTATTCACCACCCCATTGGAAGCCTTTCTTCACACTTGTCACTTCATACATAGGAGTTGCGATGGCGGAAAGGTTAGCAATAAAATTTCCTCCAATACTAAGCTGCACCTAAGAAACTTCTTACCTCAATTATTGTTTTGGGAGTGGGCCAATTCACAATGGCTTCCACCATAGAAGGATCAATTCTCAACTCTCCTCCTCCTACAATGTGTCCCAAATAAACCAAAGAAGTCTTTCCAAACTCACACTTTGACATTTTAAGAAATAGTTTCTCTTTCTTCAAAACATCAAGCACCCTATTCACATTCAAGACATGTTCTTCTCTTGTTTTGCTAAAAATCAATATGTCATCTAAATACACAATCAAAAATTCATCAAGAAATGGATGCAAAACACTATCCATAACACACATGAAAGTTGTTGGTGCATTACACAAACCAAATGGCATAACCAACCACTCAAAGAGTCCTTGTTTGGTTTTGAATGCAGTTTTCCATACATTAGTTTCTGCAATTCTTACTTGATGATATCCACTTCGTAAATCTAACTTAGTGAAAAACTTTTCTTCTTTCAACTGATCAAGAAAATCATCTAGCCTTGGGAGTGGGTATCAATTTTTTACCATTATCTTGTTCAAAGTTCTGAAGTCTACACACATGAGCCAAGTCCCATCTTTCTTCAGAATCAAGACTATGGGTGAACCACATGACGAAGTTCTTGGCCTTATGAGTCCTTTGTCCAAAATCTCCTTGATTTTCCTCTTTATTTTAGAATTCTCCATTATCAATATGTGATACATTCTGATGTTTGGAAGAGCACAATCTTTTTGCAACTGAATCTCATGTTGAATCTTCCTTTTTGGAGGCAATCCAGTTGGCTCCTGAAACATCTCGTGATGTAGATCAACTACATCATATAAATTTGGTTTCAACTTAGGGTGACAATCCTCAAATGATTCATGAGTATCATCGGCTTTAGGCTTAATCATTAGAAGAAAAAAATTCTTACTTGATCTTACCAGCCTCTTTACCTGTCCAACATTTATCGTAGAAATATTTGTCTTCTTGAGATGTGCTCTAACAATGTAATCCTTGCCATCTTTGAATAAACGATATTTGTTCTCATGGAGATGGAAGATCTCTTTCTTGTCATACAAGTAAGGACTTCCCAACACAATACTTTTTATGTCATGCAGAACCACATCTAATTCAATTGTGTCAACAAAATGTGTTGTTATTGAAAACTACAATATACACTTCTTTAAAACCTATAAATTTGTATCCTTACAAATCCAACCAACTGTATATGGTTTTTGATGTGGAATGGTCTTAAGATTAATTTTCTTGACCAAGTAATCATAGATTAAGTTTTCTTGTGACCCACATTCAAACAATATGTGAATCTTAGTATGTTTGGATATGACCCTCACATGAAATATTTCAATTCTCTCTCCTTCATTTGGAGCATGTATGTGACAGTTTGATGTAATAGTGCTATGTTTAGTTTCAATTTCTTTCCCCTTAATGTTCTTCAATTGCATGGCTATAATTTTAGATTCATCACTTGAATCCTCTCCCAAATCATGTTGATTTTTAGCTGCATTTTTTTGTTTCCCTTTGTTGTTGAGATATTTGTGCCTCTTTTCAGGATGTAATTTCCAACGTTGATTTTCATTATGACCTTCTTTTGAACAATGTTTACAAACCAATTTTTATCCGTCTTTCTTGACAATTGAATTATTTTTTCTTTTATATTTTGAGTTATTCTCTTTGTTTTTACCCTTAAAAGGTTTGTTCCTACCCTCATTAGAAATGTTTTTCCCTCTAGCTTCTAGATGTGTGGCCTGAACACATATCTCATCTAGACTTGTGGGGTTAAACATGAGCATAGTATGTCTAAGGTAGCTATGTAAGCCTCCTATTTACTTGATAAAAGTAACTTGCCTTTACAAATGTACCCCTAATAAGAGAGCTCTTCTCCTAAATTCTTGGGTGTAAACTTGCACATTTTGTCCTTTCAATTGTCTAAAAATTTTCCAGTTCATTATGTCATTTTGCATATGAGCTAATGGATAAGCCTATCATTTTATTGGAGTAATGAAATCATTCCATGATAGAATAATCTTACCATGCTTATTTATCTCCTCATTTATCTTGGCTTCCCACCAAATAAGTGTTGCACCTTCTATTCTCAATGAAGATAATTGGATTTTGGTATCATCATCTTGAAGGTTCTGGATTCTCAAATAGACCTCCAATTGCCTAATCCAATTATCAAGCTTCTCTACATTGACTTCACCATTAAACATTGGCAATTCAAACTTAACATTAAGTTTTATAAAAGGACCTTTACCAGTGTTCTTTGACTTGTGTGACTGATGTACTAAAAATGAAGTAGAGGATGATGATGATGAGGGTGAGGATGATGACTTTCCACTACCTCCATTTCCTCCATTGCGCTTATTTGACTTGTCTTCATCATTGTGACCTAATGATGATCCCTTTCCTTCCTTATGAAGTTTGGATCCTTCTCCTTCTAGTTTCTCATTCCTTTCTTGATAAAGGATTCTAACCATCTACGTCATGTCAAGGAATGATTTCCTCAACACTCTTTCATCCTCTTTGGGATCCACTTCTTCATTGATTTCTTCTTCCTATGAAGGCATGCTTAATGATGCTTCTTCTTCCTTATGAGGTGAAATAGGTGGTGGAGATTGTGGAAATCTTGCTCTCCTTTTTTGTCGCTCACTTTGAGACCCTTTTGTTCCCA